>BLKR01006660.1:0-53018 GCA_011170035.1 Teleogryllus occipitalis | reverse complement strand
AAATTCAGGGATACATCGCAAAGAGAAAGAAATATCTCGTTTTTATATTACTTAATAATCCATCATATGAAGTAGTAAAGGGTATAGCCGAATAAGGTGGTGAAAAGTGCCCCCAAACCAAATCTATAATCGCAATGCTCATGTGAAAGAGAATATAAAATTATGTAGATTAAGAAAAATCAAACTCCTAGGACAATCTGTTATAGAGATACAACGAGAAACGTGTTTTGCGTGTTTTATTTTTTCTCAGCTTCTATTTTGTGAATCAGGCTGAAAAATATTGCAGAGACGGGGAAACATAGTTGAATTTGAAAATATTTTTGTCAACGAATTTTGACGCCAAATAAATAAATAAATAAATGTTTGAAATTCATTTCAGATTTTTAAACAATGTGGACGGTAGTGAAGACAATCAAAACCAATTTCTTTTAAATCACTGCTAGTAATTTGCACCCCAAGACTCTTCCATCATCTTATAACCCGATTTCCTCTATGCCGTCTCCCCCCCTTCACGCACTCCGGGTCTTTTTATTGAAAATTTCCAACGATACATTGGGCATTTTGTCAATTAAGAAGGATGTTATAAACTAACGATAGTAAATTCTCAGCGAGAGCTTGTTTAAATAGTGAATATGTATCCTGAGCTATGGAAGTAATTTGTCTTTGCATATGTAATACTAAGATCTTTTAATAGTTTATATGAATTATTTTCACAAATATAGGTTATTTCTAAAATTCTATTACCGATTCTATATCATAAACTAACGGATCTCGTGCGAATGTGTTTTTGTAGAAATATGCAAAAAATGTTTTCACAAAAATGTATGTGCATGGCATAAAGTACAATGTGGAAATAAATTTTAATTTATTATTGTTAGCTGTTACAGTATAAGTGAAGGGATGTGCAAAAATGTCATGGTGAGGTGGAAGCGCGAGACACAATAACGCCTGCAACGTAGGCAGCCCTCCAAACATCAATGTAATCGAAATGCCTATCCCAAAGGAAAACAAAATTAAAAATAATGCTCCTAATTTTCTACAACGTTGTACGTTATAATAAAGCATTAAAAAAATAGAATAACAAAAATTATTTGGCAAGAAACAGCGTGAAGCGTTTGTTTGAAATTGTATTCTTCCAAAAGTCCATTTCTTGGACAATTTCAAGAGATATGGCGATACATTGTCAGCAATTCATCACCATTCAGAAAATATACAATCCTCAATAAAACGTGAATAGCTCTCTCTCTCTCTCTCTCTCTCTCTCTCCTATATATATATATATATATATATATATATATATATATATATATATATATATATATGTGTGTGTGTGTGTGTGTGTGTGTGTGTGTGTGTGTGTGTGTGTGTGTGTGTGTGTGTGTGTGTGTGTGTGTGTGTGTGTGTGTGTGTGTGTGTGTGTGTGTGTGTGTGTGTGTGTGTGTGTGTGTGTGTGTGTGTGTGTGTGTGTGTGTGTGTGTGTGTGTGTGTGTGTGTGTGTGTGTGTGTGTGTGTGTGTGTGTGTGTGTGTGTGTGTGTGTGTGTGTGTGTGTGTGTGTGTGTGTGTGTGTGTGTGTGTGTGTGTGTGTGTGTGTGTGTGTGTGTGTGTGTGTGTGTGTGTGTGTGTGTGTGTGTGTGTGTGTGTGTGTGTGTGTGTGTGTGTGTGTGTGTGTGTGTGTGTGTGTGTGTGTGTGTGTGTGTGTGTGTGTGTGTGTGTGTGTGTGTGTGTGTGTGTGTGTGTGTGTGTGTGTGTGTGTGTGTGTGTGTGTGTGTGTGTGTGTGTGTGTGTGTGTGTGTGTGTGTGTGTGTGTGTGTGTGTGTGTGTGTGTGTGTGTGTGTGTGTGTGTGTGTGTGTGTGTGTGTGTGTGTGTGTGTGTGTGTGTGTGTGTGTGTGTGTGTGTGTGTGTGTGTGTGTGTGTGTGTGTGTGTGTGTGTGTGTGTGTGTGTGTGTGTGTGTGTGTGTGTGTGTGTGTGTGTGTGTGTGTGTGTGTGTGTTTTTTTCTCCTCCTGGATATGTCGGGCTCGGATAAGCATATCCCCTACCGACTAAAAACCACCTCTCACATCTCTTACCCCCGTGGAACTACCGCTTGGTATTACTTCACGGGGGGAGAGACTAGCTGTTGTTCTTCCTTCAGGGGGTTGTGGTTACGCTACATACCATCTACACGTTGGGCATTCATTTCAGCTCGTATTCTTTCAAGACGACGAAGCTCCAGTAGGACTTCCTTCGCGAATCCGTTCGTCGCCTCCCAAGCTTCTTTTGAGGAGAGCATTGCATTAACTAGGGACTCAGGCCGAAGTTCCAAACGAACTGTTGATTCCCAGGCACTGCGTGAACTAATGAATCTGGGGCACATGAAGAACGTGTGTTCTACATCTTCACTGACTCCAGGGCAGTCCGGGCATTCTGGAGAGTCGTCGTGCTTGAAGCGATGCAGATATGCTCGAAAGCATCCATGTCCCGATAGAAGCTGTGTGCGGTAGTAGTTGACCTCGCCATGTTTTCTGTTGATCCAAACATCTAATTGCGGGATAAGGCGGTACGTCCACCTGCCTTTCGTTGAGGAATCCCACATCGTTTGCCATACTCTTAGGCTTTTACGCCGTTCCTGTAGTCTGAGTTGTTCTGGACTCATAGACGTGATTCTTTTCTGCCGGTAAAGGGCTTTTCGCTCTTCGGAGAGTACTTCAACAGGCAGCATCCCGGCAATGACGCACACTGCGTCTTCAGACACGGTGCGGAAAGCACTGGAGACTCTCAGGGCGCTTAGTCTATAAACAGGGGCGATTTTCCTGCGAGAAGCTTGGATCTGCAGTGTATTGTGTGTGTGTGTGTGTGTGTGTGTGTGTGTGTGTGTGTGTGTGTGTGTGTGTACTGTCAGTATGAACTTAACATAACAGATTAAAGTATTTTTCATTGTACAGTTCTTCTGTACATTTTCCATGGAATTCATTCACGCTTACTACAAAACACTCGCTAATTATACAGTATAATTGTTCTAAATCTTTCGAAGTAAGAATTCTTATTTCAACTACGTCTCTACACAAAATCTATTTTAATATGTATTTTTAACTAAAAATACGTCGTCATGTGGTATAACGAATTCAGATTTCTCTGGACCAATGGGTTAGTGATATCTGAAAATCTTGAATATTGACCTCAAGAAATGACACTCTTCTTTCTTTATGATGCTGAAAAACATCGATTTATTTGACACGACAAAGATGTAAACAAATAGCTGGGCTTCCAGATAGACATCCAGCCACAACTACAAGGGTTGCTACAGTAACAATACTACGTGAAGGAATGCCACTTCTTGATTGGGCCCCGACATCCACCCCTTCCAAATACAATTTTAGTCTCATCAGGGTTCAACCTCTCGTAAACTCAGAACGACTACCACGGCACAGTACAGATACCACGCCAAGCGGAATGATGAAATCGGAGTTCTCGGGACTAATGGGTTTGTGACGTCTGAAAATCTTGAATGTCGACCTTCAAAACGGCACACTCCGTTCTTGATCAGTGCTTCTTACCGACATCTTTTAAAAGTAAAATTCATATGATTATAGCTGGGGCAAGTAAACTCTCAGCACCACTCCAAGGGATCCCACAATTACAATACTACGTGAAAGGATGTCACTTCTGGGTCGGGCGCCGACCTCCACCCCCCTCCAAACACAATTTCTGTCTCATCCGGGCCCAACCCCTCGTAACCTCAGAACGACCACCACAGTAGCACTACAGATACCACGTATTGCAGAATAACGAAATCGGGTTTCTCTGGACTAATGGGTTAGAGATGTTTGACATTCTTGAATATCCACCTTAAAAATACGACACTTTCTGATCTTCATCAGTGTTTCTTACCAACACCGATTAATTTTACAAGTAAAATTCATAAGCATATAGCTGGAGGGCAAGTAAACTCTCAGCACTATCCCAAAGGATCCCACAATTACAATACTACGTGGAGGGATGTCACTTCTGGGTCGCACGCCGGTCTCCACCCCCTTCCAAACACAATTTCTGTCTCATCCGGGCCCAACCCCTCGTAACCTCAGAACGACCGCAGCGGCAACCGGCGCGCGATCCTCCAAACGCGTGCCCCATCTGCGTGCAATTTTGTCGCGCGGGCGCGTCGCCGCCCGGGCGCGCGCACGCGTGACACGGAGAAGCAATCGCGCCGCAATCAGCGAGGCGCAGCGCCGACGCGCGCGCGCACGCAGCCACGCGTGCCAGGCGCGCGCGCACGGGATCGTTCAGCCGTTAGCCTCCCCGGCCCCCCCCCTTCCCCGGGGACCCTCCCCTCCCCCGCCCCCTCCCCTCCTCGGGGGGCGCGGCTCAATCAACTCAGCGCAGCGGCTTAACCGCGCGCCGCCACCGCCGCCGCCGCTGAATATTACTCGGGGAATCCCCGTGGCGCTGCCAAGGCACCGCACGCCGATGAGGAGCGCGCCGGCGAAATCCAGCGCGACGCGAGGGCGATGGTTGGAGAATGAAGTCGCTGATACGTCTATATGACGAGCGTCATGAAAGGACTTCCTGGATTTCAGGATGCGATTTCAGGGCTAGACTGTTGATGGGGTTAAATAATTACAAAATTGCCTGATGTGCAGTTTTATTGATTGATTAATGATTGTAGGCACATCAACTGTGAAGGTCATTAGTCCTGTAAGTGTAAGTCATATTTTTCCTCCAGAGGTGGCAGTGATCTTCCCCCGCCGGATGGTGAGATCCGGCGCCGACCTACCATCACCTAGCTGGGTTTTCTCAAATCAGGCATCTCCCGCCAGCGAGGAACCACCCCATCCGGGAGAAGCTCTCTATCTGCCGATCATCACAGTCGGACGCGAGAGATATCCTCCAGACGGCGACAGAATTCGACCTAGCTGACAAGTTAGTGTCGAAAATCCTACCACCATCGCGATCGCTACTCGAGAGGGATGATTGACGAAAGTCGCTGATATGTCTATATGACGAGCGTCATAAAAGGACTTCCGGAATTCCAGGATGCGATTTCAGGGCCTGACTGTTGATGAAGTTAAATAATTGCAAATCGGACTGATGTGGATTTTTTGATTGATTGATTAGTGATTCTGGGCGATCAGCAAAGCAGCATAGCCGCGCGCCGCCTCCGCCGCCGCCGCTGAATATTACTCGGGGAATCCCCGTGGCGCTGCCAAGGCACCGCACGCCGATGAGGAGCGCGCCGGCGAAATCCAGCGCGACGCGAGGGCGATGGTTGGAGAATGAAGTCGCTGATATGTCTATATGACGAGCGTCATAAAAGGACTTCCGGAATTCCAGGATGCGATTTCAGGGCCTGACTGTTGATGAAGTAAATAATTGCAAATCTGACTGATGTGGATTTTTTGGTTGGTTGATTAGTGATTCTGGGCGCTCAGCAAAGTAGCTTAACCGCGCGGCCACCGCCCCCGCCCCAGAATATTACTCGGGGAATCCCCGTGGCGCTGCCAAGGCACCGCACGCCGATGAGGAGCGCGCCGGCGAAATCCAGCGCGACGCGAGGGTGATGGTTGGAGAATGAAGTCGCTGATATGTCTATATGACGAGCGTCATGGAAGGACTTCCTGGATTTGAGGATGCGATTTTAGGGCCAGACTGTTGATGGGGTTAAATAATTGGAAATCTGACTGATGTGGATTTTTTGACTGATTGATTAGTGGTTCCAGGCACGTCAACTGCTAAGGTCATTAGTCCTCTAAGTGTAGGTCATTTTTTCCTCGAGAGGTGGCAGAGATCTTCCCCCGCTGGATGGTGAGATCCGGCGCTTACCTACTATCGTCGAGCACGGTTTTCCCCAACTAAGTTTATCCTACGAGCGTGGCACCGCCCGAGCCAGGACAAGCTCTAATACTGCCGATCATCACAGTCGGACGCTACAATTCTCCTCCAGACGGCGACAGAATTCGACCTAGCTGACAAGTTAGTGTCGAAAATCCTACCACCATCGCGATCGCGACTCGAGGGAGATGGTTGGCAAATGAAATCGATGATATGTCTATATGACGAGCGTCATAGAACGACTTCCTTGATTTCAGGATGCGATTTCAAGACCCGAGTGTTGGTGGGGTTAAGTAATTGGAAATTTGACTGATGTGGATTATTTTGATTGGTTGATTAGTAGTTCCGGGCGCGTCTACTGCTAATGTCATTAGTCTTCTAAGTATATGTCATGTTTTCCTCGGGAGGTGGTGGAGAATTTCTCCTGCTGGATGGTGAGATCCGACGTCGACTACCGTCGGCTAGCAGGGTTTTTCCCAACCAGGTATCTCCCACCAGCGTGGCAAGCTCTAAACCTGTGGATCATCATAGTCGGTCGCTAGAATTCTCCTCCAGGCGGCGACTGAATTCGACCTAGCTGACAAGTTAAGTGTCGAAAATCCTGTCACCGTTGGGACAGGAACCTAGGACCTGCGAGTATGCGGCACTGCAGTGACGTCAGTTAATGCCCTGAGCCACCTCTTCCGGTCCAAAGTGTCGATTGTGTTAAATAATTGCTTAATTTACCGATGTGGAGAGAGGGATCCATGTAAAAGTATGGGACATTGGAGGGATACCAGTCTGACTGGCGTCAACTTTATTAAAAAATCTTTTTAAAAAAGTCATTCGAGCATTAGTGAGTAATAATATTAAAATTTGCAGTATAGATACACACCCTTCGGCCTCATTCCCTCTTTCTTATCTAGGACACAGACTGAATGAATATATTTTACTTAATATTACATAGCTGGAAATAATCGAACGTACACTAATGCTGCTGAGTATTGCCCAGAAAATTCCTGCAGTGCTGATGACTGTACAGCGCGTTGTGATTGTAGAAACATGCACGTAATATCTTTCGCGACGCAATGTCCATGAATTTTGAATGAACGCAGATATAAAAATATAGGGGTCATTCTATTTTTAAATGGTACACAATGGGTCGTCTCACAGTAGCACAAAAAATAAAACTTTGTATATAATTTCCTTATGTTTTTGTAGACCAAAAGTTTTTTAAAATTTATATTACTCTTTTTATTTATAGGCATTTTTATTAGTCTAAATGTAATGTTCTATTGCATTAAGTATTATAAAGCATTAAACACGAGATTTTCCAACTATTCTACAGTACACTTCCCTTCATTTCACTTCACTACACTACACGGCTCTTTGTTTCTTCCTCATTCTATATTTCACTCCACTTCATCATACAACACAACCCTTCAATGCATCAGGACATTAAAAATCATTAGCCTGTGCATTTAACAATAACCGAAGTAAATAATAGGTAACAATAATATCGAGAGGAAACAGTTCAAAGACTGTCATAGGCAACTTATTCCTGTCCGCAATAGTTTTATTAGTAAAGAAGAATGTTCTGCCATCTGTTTTCTGAGCTCTCAACTGTCTTTTGGGCATTTAATCCCTTCTACTAAAGTATGTGAGTCTTCGGAGTTGTCTGGAGATAACTTGTCACGCTGGATAACCATCG
This sequence comes from Teleogryllus occipitalis, assembly GCA_011170035.1. Taxonomy (NCBI): domain Eukaryota; kingdom Metazoa; phylum Arthropoda; class Insecta; order Orthoptera; family Gryllidae; genus Teleogryllus; species Teleogryllus occipitalis. The sequence continues at coordinate 45,519 of BLKR01006660.1, read as the reverse complement.
TAAGATTTATATAAGGTGCACAAAATCTTGCTTTAACCCTCCTGATTTCTAACGATTCTCATTCTACTTTCTTCCTATTTACTGGGAACGTTAACATGCCCTTCACTGAATCCTTTAAATATTTCACGTAAATTTCTGTGAAAGTCCCATCAAACCATTCCATATTTCATTTATGGAGGAAAAAGATATAAGAAGGTTAGTTTTCTCACTTTCGTGGTTTTCTCATTGAGTATCCGCGTACTTAAGTGCAAGGATCTCCAGGCTTTACGACAACATTTACATGATTTTCCCAACTCAATTTTCTGTCAAAACTTAATCCCACATACTTGACAGATATGACACTTGAATTATTCTCTTTCCTAAAACGGAAATGCGTTTCATTTTCATTGCGGCCCCGAACATGATAACTTACATTCTGAATGTGATGATTTTTGATTTTTGAAATATTTATTTACAAGCTTTTTTCCGCCCAGAAATGTAGTCTATGCAGATCACCTTGCAAATATATCTTCAGCAACTTTTGAATTAATAACTCTACATACTACGCAGTCATCTGACAATAGCAGTATTTTCAAAAGTAAATTATTTGACAAGTTATTCAGGAACGCGAGAAAAAGGAAATTTGCAATGAAACTCTCTTGGGGATCCCTGACGTAACGGTTGCCCTCGATGAAAACTGTTGTCCAACTTCGATTTTGTTTCGTTTCCCGAAGAAGTTCATCAATCCACGTTAAAACTCTGATGTCAATACCGAGTGTAAGAATTTACGAACTAGTTTATCGTGTGGAAAGATCAAATGCCTTCGCAACGTCATAAAGTTTGAACTGACACAATGACACTATCTAACTCCGGCAAGAAACAACATTCCAGAAATCATGTTGTCCTTCAAATATCGTTTCTTTTTTTTTCTTTTTCTAGTATCATATTTTTTACATGTATGATCTTAAAGTGTTTGCTAAGAATAAAGCGATTCTCTATCAAATGCTGACTGTCATCACTTATTTTAGTATTGATATCCGCATGAAATTTGGCCTAGACAAATGTGCAAAAATCAATTTAACGAGAGGGAAAGTTACGTCAGAGATCATTGTTGTTGATATGCACACTGTGATTCAGGATCTTCAGCCAGATAAAACTTACAAATATCTGGGCATTGAAGAATATGAGAACATCTCCAACGACACAATGAAAGAGAGACTTGTCCTGCAGTCAAAGAATAAAATATCTGCAATTAGTATGTTGGCGGTGCCAGTGGCCGAGTACAGTTTCAGCATAGTGGACTGAACTGAGCACGAAATTCGAATCACAGATCGAAAAATCAGAACACTGCCTACAACACATCAAGTCGCCCACCCTCGAGGCGATGTACATATACTTAATGCGTCACGTAAGGAAGAAAGAAGAGGTCAGAAAAATTGAAGCCTCCTCGCACAAAGTAAGGATGGGAAAGCATATAACAAGTCATCAAGATGACCCACTATTGAGGTCCGTCTTTAAATATGACCGAAGAATGGGAAACGGGCACTAAAAATATAGCAAGAAGCGTTGCGAAGAAAAAAATGCAACATACACAGAATAACACAGACACTGAACTTCTGACGCTACGTAAGATCAAATGTGAGACAGAGAATGTGTGTATTGAAGATTAAGATTTTTTCACACGCAATGTTCTCCAAAATTAGTTCTTTAATTAATGTAAAATACATTCTTTGAAAATACTAGTTTTTTTCATGCAGATTTAAGTAAAAGTTGTCTCAGGTTTTGTCAAAAACGAGCTTATCTTTTCTTTAAAACTTGTACCAAAGTGAAGTGCAGTGAACACTTTTACAAGTGCTAAATGAACTGATTAACATGACATAAACGCTATTTTGGCGTATTTCCGTAACGATCAAACATTTTCCCAAAAAGGCATAAGTTTTTTTCAATAAAAGTTTGTTAATAGGACCGGCTTTTACGGTTCTATAGTATTCTTAAAAACTTATTTCTACTCTACAATTAGGATACCGAACACTAAGAGGAAATGTGAAAAGAATGTCACTTAAGCGCCGAAGAACATGGGAAGAAGGAAGGGCAATACCGAAAAGCTATCCAGACAAAAGAGATTAAGAAACCAACTAGCACAAGAAAGTCTGTGCCCATTCGGTAACACCACTAATTTCCTTACTCGCATACTTCTTACGTAGCATAGGGAAATTATTGTAATTGTGCGGCGAACGTTCGCGATTTTTTCTAGAGAAATACTTATTTTGGGACCCTGAGAGCAAAAAAGTGGATAATTCTTGTCCGTGTATTTAGTAAATAAATTCCTCTTACACATTCTCTAGTCATAATCCTTATTTTGTGCATCCTTGACACCGAAAAATTGCTTTACAGCAAAACGCCTTCTGCCCCTCATCTGTTCGTCTCTGGTCAGAAAAAACCGTCTGTGGTCCGATTCTACCGCCTAAATCGTTCTCTCCAAAACACCGAAACAGTTTTCTCACTAACTATTATTTCCAAATGGGTCTGGCTGATCACGACATTCTACAAATTTCAAAGGGATATTTTGATTTTGGAAGTACAGCTTTAATTTTTTTTTCATACAGTCCTAAATTGAAAATGAATTCATTCCTAATAAAGAGTAAGGGACCATTAAAAAATAGCGACTTATCTTATTTTCGTTGAAATGTCGGAATGTTCGAAAATCGCAAAGATAAATTTTTCAGAGCCTACAGAATATTTCTTTCAAACAATCTGTTTTTCAAAATTAGATCCTTAAATAAGGATCTGCACAATATTCCGAAAATCAAAGTAGTTTTTGCGTTATTTCCCAGACGTCTAAAAATAATGTCTTCTGCATTTTTAAAGCATAAATTATCCGAATTTCAAGTAAAAATAACGCGAAAAAACTAATAAAATTCCTAGAAGACGTTCCAAATGTTGTTTCTTTATTTTCTCTTCGGATAGGGAAAGGACGCTTAAAAAATGACCCAGGACTCCTTTTTGTTGAACTCTTGAAATTTTCAAAAATTCCACAACTTACAAATAATTCGAGAAAGAATATGATGTTGTTCAATATTAGTTAAGCATTTTATTATGATCATCGCTGTAATTTTTCCAGTTCGTACTTTATAAATTTTTCGATGATATTATGGCTTATGTATTTATGCTCTGATATAGTTAGTCAACTATAAAATATATAACAAGTGATGAATGCGTAAAAATTGTGAATCCATCTTGTAAATCTGCTAACTCTGCTAATATGATAAAGGAAGTTGATTCAGTAATCTAGGTAAATACACATTGTGGGTAGGAATCTTAATCCAAAATGTTTTTTTATATTTCATATTAAAATACCTTCAAAATGCTAATTAAATATTTTATTAAAATACAAAAAAATATTTTTCCTACATGCAAATGGCTCAAAATAAAAATGAGAAAATGAGACTTGGAATATGGAGTAAGCGAATATAATATCAGATTGGGTATATAACCATACCTTTATTGATAGGATGATGAGGCAATTTATCTCTGAAAATTATTTTAAAAGTACGAATTACCTAAGGATTAAGTGTGTTTGTTTCACTCCTTAGTATCAAACGTTAAAATGGAAGCATTTATAATTCATTAAAAAGGAAAAAAACTTTTCTCGTAGCTTTGGTACTGATGGGATTAGATGCACTTATTTAGATGAAAGCATACCCCTAACATCTCAAATCAGATCAACAGAGCCTTTCCCACCAAGTGTTATGAGTTTCAAAAATAAATCTCATTGCATACATAACGTTCTATTTAAATCCAAGTTACTAGAAACAAGGCAAACAAGTAGTTTGCAAAATATATTACTCAGTTTGCTTTGATCTTCATTCTCTGAGTTAAAATTCCTCAACCATAAAATCTCTGCAAGGTTTCCCTTTGACACAACAAGAGTTGACTCAATAATGAGAGCACTTATCAACATTACAAAATTATACTGAAGAAAGCGTCATATAAAGCCGATTTCAATCAAGCTAAATGACTACTCAAATAAAACTCTTTGAGGCTTAGAAGTACCGCAACGCTCAGAAAGTAATCAATGGATACCCGAGTTCAGAAATTTAATTAATCTCCTATAATCCTCAACGTATTGTCCGTTTCTATTGTTTCCGCTACTAATTATCTCAAACACCGTACCGATTTCATTGTTACCTCAAACGCGTGCAGGGCCCGTAGGGAAATTTTTACCTCCTAACTAAGAGATTAGCGCTGCCTTCCCCTTGTTTGTTTGCCGGTTACGAGTAATATCCGCCAGGATGCGCCCGAAAGTGCTAGCAAGAGTGCTAGCTCTGACTGTAATCATCCTCATGCAAAGAAATAATCTGATGGCGCCCCTCGTCTGGCGCGCTCGAAACGGAGAATGTGGAGTCTAATTAATACGTTTTATGAGGTTCTCATCTCGGGCACCCTTGGCACGGCAGTGCGCGGCGCGGAATTAAAAAAGATGAGTTGATTAAAAAGCGCGGCTTCCCCTAGCGCGGTCGGGCGCGCGAGCAGGTCGCTGCGATAACCACGCGAAGCCATACGACCTCCCCCATGGCCTCCCCCGCCAACACAGTGCGTCCTGCACGGAAACCTGAAGGGCAAAATTCATTCTGATTGATTGATTTTTTCGTGTTTCCGGGCGCGTCAACTACTGTGGTCATTAGTCCCGTTAGTGTAGTGCATGTTTTTTTCGGGAGATGGCGGTGATCTTCCCCCGCTGGATGGCGAGATCCGGCGCCGACCTACCGTCGGCTAGTCGGGTTTCCCCCTAACCAGGACTCTCCCACCAGCGGGGCACCGCCCCAGCCGAGACAAGCTCTAATCTCCCGACCGGTCTCCCGGAATATGTGGTAGTGTAGTGCATGTTAGTGTGTGTGTGTAAGGGGAGAGGATAGGACAAGGAAGAGGAAGGTCAGATCGCGCGCGGCCCGTGGCCCGTTTGGTAAGGTACTGCTCCGGCATTCGCCTGGTGTTGATCGGAGAAACCACGGAAAACTACCGATCAGAACAGCCGGCCGCTAGAACTTTCCTCCAGATAGCGACTGAATTCAATTTAGCTGAAAAGCTTGTGTCAAAAAACTATTACCGCCGTCCGGACTCGGACCTAGGACCTCCCGGTGAGAGGCGCTGCAGTGACATCAGTTGATGCACTGAGCTACCGCTCCCGGTAAAATTCATTCTGAAACACCGGCTTTGGTGTATTAGGGCATCAACTGATGTCACTGCGATGCCCCTGAACGGGATGTACTAGGGTTCGAGTCCTGACGATCGCATTGTTTTTCACACTAGCTAGGACGAATTCAGACGTTGTCTGGAGGAGAATTCTAGCGGCAGATTGCTCTGATCGGTAGTTCTCTGTGGTTTCTCGGATTAACATCAAGCGAATACCGGAGTAGGAAATTAACAAACGGGCCTGGGACTGCGCGCGATCTTTCCTTCTTCTTTCCTTGTCCTATCCTCTCCCTTTACAAACACACTTCACTATCACACATGCGGAAGACCAGTCGACGGTTTAGAACTTGTTCCCACTGGGGTGGTGCCCCGCTGGTGGGCTAGTTGGGGGAAAAACCTCAAGTCGACATGCAGGTCGGCGCCAGACCTCACCATCCTTATCTCGTTATAAAATAATCATTACAATCACGGGAATATTGACAATAGCAGTTGAAACCCGGAAATAATCAATCATTAATTCAGAAACATTTATATATTACATCACGGATGTGCATAAACTTATCCCAGATACGCACACATTCGTTAGCACACATCGGAATGGGTGTGCTCGTACTGTACATAAGCAATTTCCTTTCCAAAAATTCAGAAAGCATTGGTAATATAATTGTAAATTGTGAATATTCTAATAAACTAATCGTAGTTTACAATCTTTAAAAATATTTTTAATTGTTTGGAGTGTATTCGAACTTTAAAATGTTTCTGCTTTAATAAAATATTTTAAAAATAATATTCCATGTTTCTTTCATTTCAATAAAGAACAGAGAATTTGAGTCAATTATCTTAGTATATGAAAAGTCTAAACGTTGGAATATGTAACATTTGAGATAGACTTTAGTTAATTTTATTATGTAATTATTTTAATAGTCTTTCATTAATTTTATTATGTAGTTATTTTAAAATAATCTTAATTAATGAATTACAACAGTCTTTTTTCAATTTTTTTCAGCTGTTTCGAAGCAAAAGTTGTGTGTGTTTTTTATTTTATTTTGAAAGTAAAAGTAAAATTCATCTTCAGGACCTAGCCAGTTTGCGAACTCTAATTGAATTAGAACACTTTTCATCAAGATAGTCCACACACACAAGTGACTCAGGATAAATATTACAGTACGAAAGGGCATGTTGAGCGGTCTCAGGTAATCCCTTTTTGCCAATGAACATGTGAATTATACAACAAAATTACACATATGATATTGGCTCCTAATTGGAAGATAACTTCTTATATTGTTATTTGGCGTACGAAGCCTCTGTATCAAAACGTGAACTGCCGAACAGCAGTTCATGATGAGTTGCAAACCGATCGGAGGCAAAAGCTACATGTGACTTCGTTACATCAAATTTCCAGATGGTCATTGGGAAATACATCTTTCACCCCTACATTTGACCCTACTTCAACCCTAAAAGTTGTACATTTAGAGCACCTTCACAAGGCGCCACTCAGGAGCGCTTACGAGTTGTGCTTCTGCTAGTAAAAAAAAGGTATTCACAGGCGTGACTAAGTCGTACTGCTGTGGCGCTCTGTAGCAAACTCCTGCCACCAACAGCGCAGAAGCGCATTCGCGCCACATCTAGAACACTGTTCTAAATGGCAGCGTTCACACTAGACGCGCCAGTGAAGCGGTTTTTGCCTTGATTGATTGATTTTTTCGTGTTTCCGGGCGCGTCAACTGCTTTGGTCATTAGTCCCGTTAGTGTAGAGCATGTTTTTTTCTCGGGAGATGGCGGTGATCTTCCCCCGCTGGATGGCGAGATCCGGCGCTGACGTACCGTCGGCTAGTGGGGTTTCCCCCTAACCAGGACTCTCCCACCAGCGGGGCACCGCCCCAGCCGGGACAAGCTCTTAACTCACAACCCGCCTCCCGAAATACGTGGTAGTGTAGTGCATGTTAGTGTTTAAGTGTGTGTGTAAGGGGAGAGGATAGGACAAAGAATAGGAAGGAAATATGGCGCGCGGTCCGTGGCCCGTTTGGTAGGGTACTGCTCCGGCATTTGCCTGGTGTTGATCGGAGAAGGCTTTTGCCTGTTGCCTCCCATTCGACTCCTCGAGACCACATCTAAACCTTCTTAGTCGCGTACATTTTTGTAAAATAAGTGGATTGAACAGAGGGAAAATACAGATGTTATAAAAACCAAACTTTCTTCTCACGCAGCCGATGGCGCTCAGTGGTGGCAGTGTGTCGAGGACTGTGGCGCCACCGAGTGGCTCCGTGTGGCTCCGTGTGAAGGCGCCCTTATTCAGAGACATCCTGTACATCTCCAGCGCGCACGCCTATCCCCTCGGCCCACGGGTAAGCTCTTCCTGGCAACTTGTTGCAATCTGGCCCTGCGCTTTAATTGCCGGGGGCCGAGATTGAGCAGCAGGGCGTCCGCGCGTCCTCTTTTATCCTCCCTGGGCCCCTGTTAATGCGGCGGGCGAGCGCCCAGGGGCGAGTCCTTGACCGCCCTCGCCCCTCACCCCGTCGCTTTGAGAGCGCCCCGGGGGCGTGGACTTGCATACATTGAGCGACCCGCAGTTGCCAATCGCGTTAATAACGAAAGTGCGACGGAGCATTTTATTTTGTATTGCCCTTTTTGCGCCCTTATCGGCGCGGGGGATCGCGGTCCCCGGGGCCGCCCGTTGCGTCGAGGGCAGCGCGAGGGGGTGGCAGAGAGCGAAAGGGCTGACGAGGGGGTGAAGGGGACGAGAGGGACGAGGGGTACGAGGGAGGACGAGAGGGGACGAGAGGGACGAGGGGGGACAAGGAATGATGAGGGAGGACGAAGGGGACGAGGGGGGCGAGGCAAGACGAGGGCGGGCAAGGGGGACGAGAGTGGACGAGGGGGGCGAGACGGAACGAGGGCGGGCAAGGGGAACGAGAGGGGACGAGGTGGCGACGAGGGAGACGAGGGGGGACGAGGGCGCACAAGAGGGACGAGAGGGCACGACGGGGGACGAGGTGGTGAGGAGGGGGTCCGAGGGGGACGCGGAGAGCGAGAGGGGACGAGGGGGTGACGAGGGAGACCAGGGGGACGAGGGGGAACGAGAGGGGACGAGAGGGGACAAGGGGAGACGAGGGGGATGAGGGAAGACGAGGGGGACGAGGGAAGACGAGGGGGTGACGAGGGGGACGACGGGGGACGAGGGAGGACGAGTGCGCCGACGCAGACAGCGTCGGAAAACTAACGACGAAATCTTTGCGGTGGCAGCAACGACAGTACGAGATCAATAAGAGAAGCTTCAGAAATTTTGGGGAACTTTGGCAATTTTAGGGGCAATTGATTATCATAAATACGTGTAGTATACCGTTTTTTATTACTAGTGTTAAAACAAATTAAAAAGAATATTTTGGAGAGATATAATTATTGTCTCTACCACAAAAACGAAAATATCATCAACAACCAAATATCAATCATTTTAGTTAGTTTACTGTTACTAAATTTATACGTTACTTATTTACGGTGTACTTAAATACAGAATGTAACGTTATAACTTATAAAGACTACATATGCGTCACAAATTTTTTAATGCGCAAGGATAATTTCATGTGCTTCAAGAACAATGAAAATAAATCTGAATATAGCCAAAAACATTACTTGGTTTGTTTACAGGGCTCAAAACTGATAGTGATCTATCGTTCAAATTATAAAATACAAGGCAATTCGATCATATCAGTTCAACAATTTAGACCACCCCTTGTCATTTTAATCTCATTCCTAAATTTCCACTGCCGCAGATTCGTCAAGAGATTAATACAATTGCAAATGCTTTCAAATTATCCTCGTATCAGTGCAAACGTTATCGGTAAATTGTATAAAAGACAATATTATTTGATGTTCGAGAGTTGCATAAAATGATCTGAGATGACCGTATCCTCTTACCCTCCTGAAAACGGATAAAGAGAGATGATTCAAAGTTCACTATTGTTTAATAAACCACAAACTACAAAGAAATAGAGTTCACAGAAGGAAACGGTTATGCAGCACAGAAGACATTACCTGAAAAATAAACAGAGTTAAAATATATGGGGTGAAAAAGATATCAACCACAAAATCATTTTTTCATGGAGTACCACAAAATCTCAGCTGCCACCACAGAATTTATAAACAGAGTTGATGGAAACAATACCCATAGAGGTAATAGCTATACTAGTTGAAGGATATGAAAATTACTGTAGTAATGAAGTCGAAAGATCACTGGCGTTCACTTATAAAATGCAGAAGTAAGAAAATGTAAGGTTTTTGGGTAGTAAATGAGTTTTTGGGATTGTACGAGAACGAATGGACCCAATGCATGAGTGTTGTAAAGAATAATAAAACGATATGATATTAAAATTCGTAAGTGAATTAGCATATTATTAATTACAATATGGAATATTTTCCAAAAGTAAAAAGATCGTATCCTCACACCAAAACCCATACTTGGCGAACAGACTACAAGGGTGAGCTTTGGATGCCTAGACCAATAATTAATTTTAGATTATTACCATAGTAACGTCAAGTAAACAAGACAGTGTACTATTGACATATTAGCAAAAAATATTTATTATACCTAGGTTGACTTTAGCATTGAATATTTGCTCCATATGTTGACTATTTTACTGTCTAGGACTATTGTACAAATAAAGTTAGTTATCTTACCCAATTAAATTAACTTTACTTATGAAAGTGTAATATCTTTCCATCAAGATAATTCAGCATGGTTGTTTCAAACCACGATTTCATGTTTCTCTCTTTTCCATTTTAAAAAGAGTTCATACTCTCTTTCGTGAGTATGAGTACTTCTATTTTTGAGGAAGTAAAGTCTCAGTAGCAGATTCAGCTTCCTCAATTATTGTCTCTGGAATATCGCACTCCATACTTACGAAAACAAATCTACAAATCAGCCTCAAATTCTACACGCTTTAACATTTGTGACAGTACTGACAACTTTAGAGGCGATAATGCAAAAGAACATCTGCATCTATACGGCGAAATAGCATGGTATAAGTGAGATCTCTCTAAAAATTCAAACCTAAAATTGGGAGGTGAGTATACGAAAAATAGTTGTATGCCCGTCGGCCGAAAGTGAATGATTTTGGACTCGATTAGTTTACCAACCTCAGCTCCACTGCGCTCCGCCTCGGTTGGTAAACACCTCATCCAAAATCATTCATTTTTCATCCTTCATTAATAAATCACTATTATATCATTCTCCCACATTTTGTTATTATTTCACTGTCGTGGTACTTAAGTTTTCCTTTTCCGCCACTTCAATTCTATGTCATTTTATCTTAAAGAATTACATTTACCAAGTAGTTGTCATGTATAAAGACGTAACATTCCTGATTTCACATAGCCTTCTGTGGATGAGAGAAGGGAGAAATGGAGAGACGCTCTATTTTCTAGTTACCGCACCGGGAGCGGTGGCTCAGAGCATCAACTGATGTCACTGCAGCGCCTTTGACCAGGAGGTCCTAGATACGAGTCCTGACGGCGGCAGGATTTTCGACACTAGCTTTTCAGCTAGGTCGAATTCAGTCGCTGTCTGGAGGAGAATTCTAGCGGCCGCCTGCTCTGATCGGTAGTTTTCCGTGGTTTCTCCGATCAACAGACGAATGCCGGAGCAGTACCTTAACAAACGGGTCACGGACCGCGCGCGATCTGTCCTTCCTCTTCCTTGTCCTATCCTCTCCCCCTTACACACACACTTACACTAACATGCACTACACTACCACATATTCCGGGACACCGGTCGGGAGGTTAGAGCTTGTCCTGACTGGGGCGGTGCCCCGTTGGTGGGAGAGTTCTAGTTAGGGGGAAACCCCACTAGCCGACGGTAGGTCGGCGCCGGATCTCGCCATCCAGCGGGGAATCACCGCCATCTCCCGAGGAAAAACATGAACAACACCAACGGGACTAATGACCAAAGCAGTTGATGCGCCCGGGAACATGAAAAAATCAACCAATCAATCTAGTCACCACCTATCTCATTACAAAATATATGTAGCTCAGTAATTTGAATTACACTCATTCAGTAGCATGTGAATTTGAGTGATCCTTCCTCATCAATTTTTTGAACAAATCCCTGTGAGTGCATTACGTTTAATAAATTTATTAGAGCGTACCCAAGTAAACAAATGCAAAAAAGCTCGCTTATTCTTCGCATCGAAGTCATAAGTTGCTTTATAACTAATATTCAAATACATTCAACTAACGAGTTTTATTTCATTCATAATGCTGAAGAAATTTACTCGTTTCTACAATTTTCTACAACTCTTCAGAACATATTTTTCACGTAAGGGTTATATTGTTTACTATTTCGCGTTGCCAAGTACTCACGAAGTAAAGAATAAGTATTGTAATATTGCGGCAGAAATCACAATACACGTTTTTCTAATGAAAAAAGCTGAAGACAGAGTGTCTAAAAAGTGGATAAATCCTGTTTCCATATGTAGTAAATTGCTTCCTCTATCACGTTGTGAAATCAGAATGCATGGTTTGTGGGTCCTTGATACCGAAAAATCTATTGTCGGCAAAACTTACGTATCATTGTGCATCTCTCTATCCGTCCGTCAGTTCGTTCTTCGTCTACCTGCCAACACTAGCGCCTAAACAGTTCAGACGATTTTTCCACAATTTTATATTCCCCGATCCATCCAAAAGAACTCAAGGCACTATGAGTTTCAAACGGATATTTTGGTCACGGTCGATTTGGTCAAGCCAGATTTTTTCCTTCCTGGTCACTGTCCTGGAAATTCCCTTTAAAAATATTTAATACACGTCAGTAATTAAAAAAATTAGCAGGACTTAATGAATTTTAAATTAGTTTTTTAGCATTCAGATTGTTTTGTGAGATTTCAATTAAGGTATTGAAGTGAAGTAAAAACACTTCGACGTCAGAATAGCGTCCCTTCTTAATTAACATAATTTTAAGAATACAAGACCACCAGAAATAACTTTATTTGTCGGTTTTATATCATCCCTGTTTGTCATAACTGCCTTGACAGAAACAATTACACACACGAAAAACGTGAAATTTAAGTGTTTACGAGAGCGTTATGGAGCAATTGAATTGTCTTGATTTGCATTCAAATTAAATCCAAACATATTTCAAAACAGAATTGCAGGAATGAGAGGACAAAGAACGTTTCAATGAGGAATTTTGTTAACACTTATGCGCTGAAATTCATTAAAATCTGACGCCTACTCTCAAATAAACTTATCTTAGCATAAATTATGCTAAGAGTATGCATTTCAAACATTGCGAGCCCAAGATAGTAAACATTTCCTTTAAAAAACGCGAACATCTTTACAGAGAGAAAAAGAACAATGTTTCTGAGAGAAATTTTCAAACTTTTTCGCAACGTGGCTAGCAGGGCACACCGTCCTAACAGCTATCGACAAGCAAAATTATTAATAACTGAGACAATTTCAAAGCAGACGACGTTAAACCCGTATTGTTACATCGCAAGTAGAACCAATTGATGGTCGATCGTGAGGAAGCAGAAATTTCCTCTTCGACGCAGTTAGTAATTATTGACGCTCCGTGCAGCATCGAAATTTCTTGGCAACGGCCTAAATATTTGCTCTGTTACCACACGCACGCCTGCGGGAAAGACAGATGCTGTTTGCGGCCAGATTTGGAGAATCTGGTGAAAAATTAGGCCAAGACAGGTGACAATATTTTTCTTGAAATACTTAGTGATGGAGATCAGATCCTAACGCTGACGAGAAACGATAGACTAAAAAATGTTTCCATTTCAGAGACCAAAATGATTGGAGACAGTTTTAAAAATCGCCGACGACAAAAAAGCTGCCTTTCTCAGCCTGCGAACGTAACACGAAGCTTTTCGATGCCTCAGCACTCGTAGTGAAAATTACGATTTTCCCCTCAGTACAAAGATGATTCCAGCACCATCCGGCGGTACTTGGAACTATCACCACCGTCGTCATGTCTCCGCCCACAGCTTCCACGCGCTTCAAGGATCATGGACCACGTGACAAATGGCGTGCGAGGGCGAGCGGTCAGCGCGAAGCGGCGGAGAGAGTAGTTGTGCGCTTAATCACGGAGACTCCCGCAAGGAAGCGCATGCCTCGCCGGCGACGACGCCGACGCCCGCTAGGGAGCAGCACCGAACAGGGGTGTCACTTCCCCTCGAAGGACACAGTCTCTGGTTGGTTGATGGGTTGGTTGAGGGGTTGGTAGAGGGGTTGGTTGAGGGGTTGGTTGAGGGGTTGGTAGAGGGGTTGGTTGAGGGGTTGGTAGAGGGGGTGGTTGAGGGGCTGGTAGAGGGGCTGGTTGGAGGGGCTGGAGAGAGGGGTTGGTTGATGGGTTGGTTGAGGGGTTGGTTGAGGGTTGGCTGAGAGGTTGGCTGAGGGTTGGTTGGAGAGGTTGGTTGATGGTTGGCTGAGGGGTTGGCTGGAGGGTTGGTTGAGGTTGGTAGAGGTTGGTTGAGGGGTTGGCTGGATGGGTTGCTGGAGGGGTTGGTTGGTGAGGTTGGCTGAGGTTGGCTGAGAGGTTGGTTGAGGGGTTGGTTGAGGGGTTGGCTGATGGGTTGGTTGAGTGGGGTTGGTTGGAGGGGCTGGTTGAGGGGCTGGTTGAGGGTTGGTTGAGGGTTGGTTGAGGGGCTGGTTGGAGGGGGCTGGGCTGGAGGGCTGGTTGAGAGGTTGGCTGAGGGGTTGCAGAGGGGTTGGTCGGATGGGCTGGTTGGAGGGGTTGGTTGAGGGGGCTTGGAGAGGTTGGTTGGAGGGGTTGGTAGAGGGGTTGGTTGGGAGGGGCTGGTTGAGGGGTTGGTTGAGGGGTTGGTTGATGGGTTGGTTGAGGGGTTGGTTGAGAGGTTGGTTGAGGGGCTGGGTTGATGGGCTGGTTGAGGCTGGCTGGAGGGTTGGCTGAGGCTGGCTGAGGGGCTGGTTGAGGGGTTGGTTGAGAGGTTGGTTGGAGGGTTGGTAGAGGGGCTGGTTGGATGGGTTGGTTGAGGGGTTGGTTGAGGGGTTGGTTGAGAGGTTGGTTGAGGGGTTGGTTGAGAGGCTGGTTGATGGGTTGGGTTGAGGGGTTGGTTGAGGGGTTGGCTGAGGGGTTGGTAGAGTGGCTGGTTGAGGGCTGGCAGGGGTTGGTTGAGGGCTGGTAGAGGGGTTGGTTGGATGGGTTGGTTGAGGGGCTGGCTGGAGGGGGCTGGGTTGGAGAGGCTGGCTGAGGGGCTGGCTGAGAGGTTGGCTGAGGGGGCTGGCTGAGGCTGGTTGAGGGGTTGGTTGAGGGGTTGGTTGAGGGGTTGGTTGATGGGGTGGTCAAGAGGTTGGTTGATGGGTTGGTTGAGGGGTTGGTTGATGGGTTGGTTGAGGGGCTGGTTGAGGGGTTGGTTGAGGGGCTGGTTGAGGGGTTGGTTGAGGGGTTGGTTGAGGGGTTGGTTGAGGGGTTGGTTGAGGGGTTGGTTGAAGGGTTGGTTGATTGGTAGGTTAGTGGATTGGTTGATTGGTAGATTGGTTGATTGGTTAGTTGGTTGGAAGGTTGGTTGGTTGGTTGGTTGGTTGGTGGGTGGGTTGGTTGATTCGTTGGTTCGTTGGTTGGTTGTTAGTGATTCCTGGCGCGACAACTGCTCATTTCTTTGGTATACATTTCTTTGGCACTCTCTGTATTTAATGCACTAGGAATATGCTTAGAAAGAAATTTGATTCTATAATTCAACCAAAGTTTGCTAATTTCGCTTTAAATGAAAAGTAGTGGGAATTAAATGTGTTATCACTTGGTTTCCTTAACAGGATATCATGTGTAATCGATATATTAAAAGCCGTTGTTGTTTCGTCGCACAGCGTCAGTTAGCATGTGAGTTTGATATTACAGTTATGTTTACAAAGGCCGTGACCGTGCAAACATGCACATTACAACATAAAACCGGATATTTTATTGAGATTCATTAACGATTGATATCAACTGTTTTTAAATATCAGTTATGGGAGGCCACATGATGATACATACACAGAACTTTACCTACAAAATGCTGAACAATTACACTTTGTGATTCGTTCACCGATTCATTTGCCCCACGATATTTTACTATAGACAATGCTTCATATGCTTTAATTACAAATGCACAGAATTTAACTGCACCAAACTCACTGCCTTGTTCAATTGCGACAAAAATATTGAAATTGAAATTATTTTCATTTATTGTGAAACACAGTTCACTATGGAACAAAATTAGTGAGTGTTACAAAACAGTTACTACGTGTCTTTCTTCTAGAATGTTAACGTCAATTTGTTCCGGTACCCATACGTTTATATAAAATTGTATACACGTCTTCAATTATCTCTTTTTAAACATTTTGGTGCTAACTGTGGAATAGCTTAACGAGTACTTTACCACAATTTTGCACACATGTGTACTTTTTATTAACAATTTATTTGAATAAATATAACATTATTACCATAGCTAGAGATGAGCGAACTTAGTTTATTGCGTATTACAGAAATTATAATTAAACCATAATACATAATGCAAATAATTTGGGGCACTTATTTAGAGCTGTTACGTCATCTTAATTATTTCTTATCTGTAACTTCTGAACGTTGTCCACCATTACACTTGCAATATTTAAACTTAATTATCGCCAAAAACTTCATTCAGAGAGATGCTGTGTTTTTTTATTATCATTCCTCTTTTCTCTTCAATTCCATATTTTCTCTATGAGATATTTGTAGCAGGATCTAAATGGTCATCTGCCAGCCTGATTAATTGATCAGTGATTTCAAGCGTTTCAAACTGTTTAGGTCATTAGTCCTGTAAGTTTAGTGTATTTTTTATTGTGTGAGGTGTCAGTGATATCCCCCTGTTGAATGGCGAGATCTGGCGACGACCTACTTCGGCTTGCAAGGATTTTCCCAAACCAGGTATATCTCACCATTGGAGCACCGCCCCAGCCGAGATAAGTTCTAAGCTCCCGACTGGTCTTCCCGTGTGGTAATGTAGTGTACGTGAGTATAAAGTGTGTACAAGTAAGGTATTCGTATTGTTAGAGTACTTCTGGCATTCAGCTGGTGTTCATCGGAGAAGCCACGGAGAACTACCGATCATTGCAGCCGACCACTAGAATTTTCCTCGGGTCAGCGGTTGAATTTGGCCTCGCTGTCAAACTAGTATCGAAGATCTTCCCACTGTCGGGATTTGAAACCATGACCTCCCGATCAGAGGCACAGCGCTGACATCAGTTGATGCTCTGACCCACTGAGCCAGTACCCATCTGCTAGAGATATCTGCTAGATTTCTTTCAGCCACTACCCATCTGCTAGATTTCTTTCCAGTTGCAACCATCTGTTAGGGGAACGGTTCCAATAATCCAAACACGTTCTCAGCAGTTCACGAACGCCCAATTTGCCGTCCCTGGCCTAGTCATGGTCGAGGAGCAGCGAAAAGTGGGGATGATGTTGATAGATAGACGGGGGGGGGGGAACACGTCCGAATCCCCCTCGCAGAATTCGCGAACCTTCCTTCGGGGCAACGATGGTGAACAATCGCCCCATGACATAATCACCCATCACTTAGATTGAATCTACTACTGAGCTACGAAAAATAGTGCTACTGAAAGCCGGATACTTTGTTTTTCAATATAATGTTTCACTGAAAATTCGCGCCATGCATTTACATGCCTTTGACGAGTTAGACTCTCTACAGCAAACGAGGCAAAATTCATACAAAAAGGGAGGATTGGGAAATACATAAATGGAGCTTTCTACATATAAATTTCATGCATTATAACGACACAACATTAAAGAGGATGATCAAATATTCACGCAATTTATGTTTGAATCAATTACAGATTATTCTTAAAATCCAGAAGTTCACTGTGGATTCGTTTCTTCCATGAGAATGCTTCTCTGTCAATCAAATTTTAATACCTTTTCGCTTCATGAAAGTCTATTTATTTTAGCACAGATACCGTATTTGATGTTTCTGCAAATAATTGACCCCAAAAAGATTGTCATGCCACACTTTATAATGTCTAGTTGTCAATATTTACATGAAGTCTTCTTCTCTGTCTTCTTTGTAATCATCTCTAGCAACATATTGTAAATTCCTCGTATTTCAGAGGAGTGATTCGACATTGATGAAAGGGATGTACTACATCATTATTTATTCATTCTTTCGTGCATGATGTACGTTTTAATGTCTTGATAATAATGCATCGGATATCATCTCCATTTTAATTCCGAATTGTTTACCTATTTATCAATACTAGGTCTTCCCGCTCAACCGTTGTTAAATCCTGATAAATCTATTTTTGGGGATGGGACTTTTTATTTCGGCATTTGACTACTAATTTTTAAAACATAAAAATATTGTCAAAACACTGTAAGCGCATACGTAGTATGGGGTTCAGTGTGAACCGACACGTCATGGTGTCTTGTGAAATATATTACCAGGAAGGAAATAACGTTGTTGAATACAATGATAAAGAAAGAGATTTAAACAAGACGATGTGCGTAATTAATTTTAATAAAAGTGAATTAATAGAATGTTTCCCTGGTTATTACCAGGAGAGATGATTCAGTTCATCAGCGGATGTCACAGCAGTACCTCTTACTGGGAGGTCCTGGGTTCGAGTCCCGACAGTGGCAAGATTTTCGCCACTAGCTGGTCAGCTAGGTCGAATTCAGTCGCTGTCTGGAGGAGAATTCTAGCGGCCGGCAGCTCTGATCGGTAGTTTTCCGTGGTTTCTCCTATCAACACCAAGCGAATGCCGGAGCAGTACCCTAACAAACGGGCCACGGGTCACGCGCGATCTGTCCTTCCTCTTCATTGTCCTTCCTCCCCTTACACACACACACACACACACACACACACACACACACACACACACACACACTAACATGCACTTCACTACCACATATTCCGGGAGACCGGTCGGGAGCTTAGAGCTTGTCCCGGCTACGGCGGTGCCCCGCAGGTGGGAGAGTCCTGATTAGGGGGAAACCCCACTAGCCAACGGTAGGTCGGCGCCGGATCTCGCCATCCAGCGGGGGAAAATTTCCGCCATTTCCCAATGAAAAACCTGCACAACACTTACGAGGCTAATTACTTCATAAATTGACGTGCCTGGAATCACTTGCAACCAACCATTCAACTCTTTATTATTAATAGTATTAATTAATGAACATCAAGACGAAGTAGCAAGCAATATTATTAAAAACATGTATATAAAAAATGTTTATAATATCAACTTGCATGCTATGTAATAGGGTTTGAAGCCAACTTTCTTCGCGGCCTGCTGGAACACGAGATGCAGGTGACGTGAGACGCGGAGTGTGCAGGAGCCCTTGGGCGCGGAAGGGCGTGTGGGGGCGGGGCAGGGGGCGTGTCCGTGACTCAGGCCGCGCTGCGGGGATAAGGGGCCCGTGCCCCGTCGTTACGCCCCCTCGCGCCGCCACCAGCCCACTCGCCCCTCCGCCCCGTCCGCCCCTTCGCCCCGTCCGCTCGCGGGATCAGATTATACGAGCGCTCCACCCCCCACCCCCGGCACTCGCTTCCACGCGCCGCCTTCCCCGGCTCAGCCCCAGGAGCCGCTGGAAGCAAAAAATGCAGCTCTCGGATGAGACTGAATGATTCGATGGTAGTGGGAAATATTTTGTTTCTTTGTATTTTAATGCCAAGTTACGGAGCGCCCAACATTACACCACATTATTACTCGCAATAAACAAGAAGGATCAACTTGATTGGATCAACAGTGAAACGGTTTCTAGCAACGACGCATTTATTTATTAACGTTCTGCCACCTTTTAACTTAGGGTCCACTCACAATGCAAGCATAAATATAAGCAAACGCATAGACATAAACTTTAACATAAGTGGAATACTGAAGTATTCACAATATCCAACATAAATATACGCAAAATCAGATTTTATTTTTTCTGTGGGACATTCAATTTTTCTATTAGTTGGGTGTGAGAATTGATTTTGAGATACCGGCTGTGTCCATGACCTATGGGTTCGATTTATATGATATTTTAATTTCAATAAAAATTAAAACTAAATCATACTACTATTAATACAGGTAACTAAACGGTACTATGAATACTACAACAAAACTAAATTACAAAAAGTTTGTATGCTACAAAACAAAGCAGAAAACCATCGAAAATCAATCACGCAGTCTTTTGTTCAATCTACTAACTTCAATCCTATTTCGATACTCGATTTTGAGTTATCGTACTGTGATCGGTTCATTTCTTATTTCTTAATTAAGCATAAGCTCAGAAGCTTGAAGCTTGCAAAGCTTTAAAGTTAACGTCTTACGTGTTATGCTTATGCGAACGCATTGTGAATGAGTCCGCTTGTAGACGTAGTCCTTACTTTTATGTTAACGCCATGCTTCTGTTTAGGTTTGCATTGTGAATGAGCCTTAGTGGTGTGGCCGGGACGTCACTGTCGTGTTTAAGAAAATAAAAAAAATTGGAATAAAAAGGGCATTTGAAACCGACTGAGACGGATCAAAGGCAACACTACCGTTGTTTCTGAAGGTCTATGATCGGGAAGTCCTAGAATTTAAGTCCCAATAGGACCGAGCATACCTAGGTCGAATTTAGTCGCTGTCTGCGGGAGATTTCTTGCGACCAGCTACTCTGAATAGTAGTTTTCCAGGGCGAATGTCGCAGAAATACTGTTACAAACAGGCCATGGACCGCGCGGGATATTCCTTCCTTATCCTTGCTCCTTTCACAAACACACATGCACACACACACACACACACACACACGCACTTGCACATGCACATGCACACGCATACGCACACGCACACACAATATTTACATTCACTACACTACCACACATGTCGGGAGTCTCAATGGGTTTCTGTCGAAACAAATAGAACGCATCCACATTCATGATTTAACTTGCACAAGTAGGCTGTCCCCTACTATAACGGTCGTCAAAAAATTGAAGACATCCACATTTCAAATAACAATAGTCTAAAAAATTAAAAACGTCCCCTAGGCACAGCTTACTAACCCTGAAACAGCAGTTTTCCCCATTACTACATCCCAGTAAAAGCCCCCTCGTTAGTTCTCGCGATTCATTATCGTTCTCTTCTCATATTCCTTCCCACTCTCTTTTCTCAGTTATAAACAACACCGGTTTTTCAACAAATCGTCTCCCGGAAGGGTGGAGAAATAGAGAAGCATTTTTTTAACGCGGGGAGAGCGACAAGAAACTTTTAAATAAGTCGCACAGCGTAGCGGGAGCGCAATTCTTTCATTTTGCTCCGGGCATAAACGAGTTAACACGCAAATGAGAGCGAGGTCAGGTCGCAAATTTTAATTAGAAAGGTTCCTCTCTTCTGCGTGGCTTCTGAGAAACGCGGTACAAGGTTGTGTGCGGCGTCTTCCCAACAAATATTCCTTCATTCGTCCTGACACTGAGGAATGGAGGAAGACTTCTGCTGTTCCGTGATGATAAAACAGTACTTTGCCGACCTGGATGGCCCGAGGTGGCTAAGACCGTGTATGGTACCGACTCAGTGCTTCGATCCGAAGTATTTATTTATTATTTTTACGTCAAAACAGTTAAAACTGCGTATGACGTGCTATGGGA
This sequence comes from Teleogryllus occipitalis, assembly GCA_011170035.1. Taxonomy (NCBI): domain Eukaryota; kingdom Metazoa; phylum Arthropoda; class Insecta; order Orthoptera; family Gryllidae; genus Teleogryllus; species Teleogryllus occipitalis. Next base: position 24,754 of record BLKR01006660.1, on the reverse strand, counting down.
AAAAGTGAATTGTGTGCACATTTTCAGAAATTCTGTGATCCCTACACTAAGTCATATACTATAGAATTTTGAAGAGAAGAAAAAAAAAGAAAAAAAGAAAAAAAACACCTCCCATGTAATAAAATCTATTTTCAAGGATAAATAAGCAATAAATTTTGGCTCTTATCCATGTTGTCCTTCTGAATAATACTTCTTGCCACCGCGACAACATGGAAACGATAATTTGAATAATTGTATTTCCCACTGAATTCTAGAAGACGTGCACAGAAAATGAAGTTACATTTTGCTGGTTCTTTGTCCCGCCTTGGACTTGGTTCTTTGTCCCTCATGTATGTGTCGCGAAGGGCCTCGAGTTCCTGGTAGCCCCAGATCAGAGGAGCCCGCAAGTGCGTTGGTGTCTAGCCACCAGTGGTCGAATATGCGTCCCATCCGGGACGTGAAAAGGGAGAAGGCAACCACTGTCGTTAAAAGCCTAGAAAAACGAACAGTACTCCTGTGTTTAAATTTAATCGAGATCACTTATTTTTGAAATGTATTGCCCTGTAAACTGTACATATAATTAGTAGTTCAAAAAGGATAATAGGCTCCTGATGTCATACAGAGGTGCCGAGCGCCAATTCGGCAACAAGGCGGCTATTGGCACCACAGCAGCATCAACATGAACACCACAGCAGCCTAAAGAGCCAAAGCTTTCAGAATAAGATTAAAAGAGGAAGAAGAATTGAATCTCGAATACAAATTCTCCAATCTGAAATTTAAGCTACAAATTACAAAGTATGGCCACAAAAATGTTCAGCCATTTTCGTGTCATCGGGTACTGACAGTGCATTTTTCCGTAAATTCGTTCAGATTCAAAAAAACTAATGGTTATTTGGTTGGTCTGTAATGTACGTAATGAAATGTGCATTGTGGACATTGAAATAAATGAAATAATTTCTTAGCGGAAACTATGTAATCAGACGTAACCTTTCATGACATGCTTAAATTTGGAATTTTACTAAAATGCATGCAATAAAATAAAATATTACCGATGATAATAAAGATATGCATATACCCAATACAGAACCTTCATTTGCTCCTTTGATGCTTGCAAAGTAATAACTTCTTCTCGTAGATAAAAAGTACGATAAAAATAAAAAATAAACTTATTTAAATGTATTCTTATGCATTCCGTGAAATTGGGTTCGATGTTTTGTTTTTTATTCACTTTTGATATTTACTTTTAGGCTGACATCGATTCCTAACTAACTGCTGTGCAAATACACTAAATAATAAATAGCAGATTGTTCTGAAGAAATGTAGTACATTATTATGCTGAAGTCATCTAAAATGTTGCATTACACTCTTTGAAAAACAATACGGATCAATCTGCTATAAAACTACTTTTAGAACAATGCATTCCTTTTTGCACAAAATAACATTTAGTATTCAGTTAAATCACACTCCCCCACTTGCACATAAGTCCCACTTCATTTATACAAACCCTGATAGGGATTTAGTAAACACAATTTAATTATATCCAACGTCCTCCCCCAAATTCTTCCATTTTCATTTAAACCTTTACTTCATCATCATTAAAAAATTCTATCTCCGTACACTTTCTTTTATGATTTCCAAATCCCCTTCTTCCGATAAATGGAAGGGGAAGAGACTTTCTTTATTACCATATCTGATCTCCTTAAACCCTCTTGAAGCTATTGACTCAGCATTTCTAAGAGATTTTTTTCTTCTTCATCGACCTGTTTCCTTTCAGTTTTTTTTAAATCTGGGAGCGCCGCATTAATAAAGTGATGTATTGTAAAACAAGAATGCACGTAATAAAGCTAATTTCATAACCAGGAAACCTGCGAGATGTTGCTATTATTAGCGAGAATTGTACGTAAGAATTCGGAGATTAATAATGCTACGCCAAGGAGCGCAGAGTCTTTCCGTCCAATACGGCGGCCATTTTCCGAAACGCCGAATTCCTTTCAGCGGAGACTCATCAGGTGGCGTTAGAAACGTTCTCTCCCCGCCACCCTCTCCCCCCACTCACCCCGCCGGAACAAAGGAACAAATGGCGCGCGAGGGGAGGGGAGGGGGACGTTCGAATTTCAAACGAATATTAGGTTACAGCGTTCCTTTTACGCCAGCGTTAAAATTAGACGAGATATTTCAGAGACGGCAGCCTACCCAATGAGAGGAGCCCTCAATTCGAGCAAGCTAATATCGCCAAACGACCCCCACTGTAAATGAAAAATTCAAGATAGTGTCCGCGGTGGAGTCACGTTAACGATTACAAAGTGTCACAACAACGGCACAAAAAGACCTTAATGAGTTTCTGGCCAGGCGTAAACATTGTTGTAAAAGACACCTCGGCTGTGAAGGCGACTTTATCTACAGAAATTACGGCAGTTGTATTATATTGTCTCGGAAGGCGGACGGGGTGCGGGGGAACTTTTCCGCAGTTGGCAGCCGTGCCCCGCGCGCCGCGCCTGCGCGGCCGCAGTGCTGTTAACTCTTAGTTCAGAAAATAAAAACCCGGTCGAGAGTCGCCACCCCGCAACAAGAGACGAGCCTCAAGGAGCGAGAGGGGGGAGAGGTTAATATATTTTTGATGACTTGGGGTATCGGGCAGCGAGGAAATGGAGCACTCGGGCGCAAACCCAATTCCCGCCCTTTTTTACGGCCGCCATGATTGAGTCCCGCGAGGGATGTCGGCGCGTGACGTCACTGGGTAAATTGAGAGCGGCTGGCGGGCGCCGAGCAGGAGACCGCAGGGGCGTGCAGCGCACGAGGAGCGAGGGGCGGGGAGCCATTGGGGATATACCGAGACACTCCAACTCAGTCACTTCTTGTCAATCAAAATGTTAGTTAAAACTAGTGGCGACCGGTGGATTGCAAATTAACAGGGAAGGCATTTGAGCCAATACATTTTACCTCTTCAAACTATTTCTTGGACGAGGAACACTGCAGCATGTAGTGTACAACCGATTTGTATGTATCGGGAGACCACATGGACGATTAGCGAGGGGCGGGGAGCCACGGGTAAGGAGCGGAACGCCATGGGGATATACCGAGACACCCCCACTCAGTCATTTCTTGTCAATCAAAATGTTAGTTAAAACTAGTGGCGACCGGTGGATTGCAAATTCAGAGGGTCAGCATTTGAGCCAAACCTATTACATACATTTTACCTCTTCAAATATTTCTTGGACGAGGAAAACTACAGCATGTAGTGTACAACCGATTTGTATATATCGGGAGACCACATGGACGATTAGCGAGGGGCGGGGAGCCACGGGTAAGGAGCGGAACGCCATGGGGATATACCGAGACACCCCCACTCAGTCATTTCTTGTCAATCAAAATGTTAGTTAAAACTAGTGGCGACCGGTGGATTGCAAATTCAGAGGGGCAGCATTTGAGCCAAAACTATTACATACATTTTCCCTCTTCAAATATTTCTTGGACGAGGAAAACTACAGCATGTAGTGTACAACCAATTTGTATGTATCAGGAGACCACATGAACGATTAGCGAGGGGCGGGGAGCCATGGGTAGGGAGCGGAACGCCATGGGGTTATACCCGATGCCCTCAACTCGGTCATTTCCTGTCCAATCAAAATGTTAGTTGAAACAAGTGGCGACCGGTGGATTGCAAATTAAGGACGGCATTTGAGCCCGAACTATCACATACATTTTACCTCTTCAAAATATTTCTTGGACGAGGAAAACTACAGCATGTAGTGTACAACCGATTTGTATGTATCGGGAGACCACATGGACGAAACTCAGTCATTTCTTGTCAATCAAAATGTTAGTTAAAACACAGGTGACCGGTGTATTGCGAATTAAGAGGAGCGGCATTTGAGCCAAAACTACCAGACACCTCTTCAAAATATGTCTTGAACGAAGATAACTACAGCAACTAGTGTATAACCGATTTGCACGCATCAGGATTTTAATCCTTGTCTGAGACAACTTTTACGGAAGTTACAATATTGTGCTCGAGCAAAAGTAAGAACTTGTTTTACAAAAGTATTTCCAACAAAGAAAACCGTAATTTACGAAATCAAGTGGTAAGGATCGGTATTCTTGGCCAAGTTAATAGGCATGAACTCTGTCCAACAAAACTCTTTTTTTTTAAATTTTTTTTTAAAACTCTAATAGCAGCATGCTGCCCCAACCCAACTCCCAGTACCCCCACTCATCCTCAAGCTTCCATTGCCTCGCAGGCACCAACTACGGACGGACTCCACGATACGAACCATTCTAAAACATTTTATCTTTTGTTTCACCGGACATCTAAAATTAAATTCGTCCTCAAAAGTTGCGCTGGTGGTATGCACAAATTTAACGAGTCGATTTATTTAAAGTTAAAATTTTTGCAACTTTTTCCAAGGTTGGTTTTTCTGGGAAGGGCGCCGCCCTAGATCCCTTAAGGACCAGTCACCATTGCTTAAAACCTGTAAATATTTCACCGTAGCCTGTTCTATTTGGTAGTTAAATCCAATTTTTAAACTTTTCCTTTAACTTGTTCATGTTGTAAATTCTGTATTTAGATTCAGTTTTCCAATTATGTATTATATCTTTGTTCATTTTGCTTTTTCATTTTGTCGGCCCGTCAGTATAGAAGGTTCGTTAGTTTTCTCGGTCATTTATTTTATTTTAAAATTTAAACAAAAACATAAACTCAATCATGTACAAAGATATACTATTCCCGTTGACCGGTCGGCGCGGAGAGCAACCCTAGGTTACAAATGAACAAGATGTAGAAATGATGCATGATAACCAATGTAGACAAGGAGAACGAAAATATATTTTTTTTATTAAAATTCTCAATTCCCGGTAATTCACTTATCGGGAAGGAAGGGAAATAATAGGAAAGCAAAATGTATATTACAGAGATCAGAAGGGAGAAAGGCAAAGGGACAAGCAGGAAGGAACATAAAAACGAGGAGAATGGCAAGCAAAGCAAATAGAGGATTTTTTTGTTTATTATAATTTCCTTTGACTGGGCATTAATTCGCATTAGTAAAGGTGAATAATTAAATGAGTAATTTATGTTGATGAACACGATCATAATGATGAATGAGAACGGAAAAATAGTGATGTGTTAAAGGCAGATCAAACAAACTTCCTGAGAAAACCTCATGGCAACTCAACCATCAAAAATGGAAATTATGTGTGAAGTGAACTCGAGGACTCGAAATGAAAAGCATCATTCACTGCGTCACTCACCACTCCAAGGAAGAAAATAGGCTGCATGGATATTGTGAATATGGTGAATGTGTGTGTGGAAGAGAGAGAGAGAAAGAGAGGGAGAGGAAAACCTACTCACTACTAAAACTATGTACAATAATATTAACATAAGTTGCAATGATGAATTTACATTCAGGTAATTCGGGTAAATAACTGTATACTTTATATACCTATAATAAAATAATATGATCTGCGTATTAACGTAGATGGCATAAACCACGCTGAAGTCGAATTCAGGAAACCTCTATTGATTCAGAGATCGTAAACTCTCACAAAATAAAATAACCCAGCCCACAACATATTATAAATGAATATATTTTCCACACAAAACATGAATACCCAAATGGAAGTCCCATACTGAAAGCATTTTGCTAATTTTACTCAAATAGAAGATTGGATCCATCCAAAAACTACCAATTGAAATGGAATTCCCATTGATGCATCTGAATCGGAAAATTTTCCGAATAACACTCGAGTAACAAGCATTACACGAATCAATCGAAGCGGAAAGCAACAACACATCTTTGTTCATTGCTCCGCACATACGCACGGGGGGCGCCGGAACACGAAAAGCGGGGCTCGGCAAGGGCATTCACGGGCCGAGCACAAAAGCAGGACGAGGCCTCTCTGCGGGGGCACGCAAAGCACACAGAGGTGATTGTTCGGGGCAGTTACTTAACGTCGGCCCACCAACCCTGTGCTTCATATTTAACACTGCAGCAACACGTAATAAATAATACAAATGTCAAAACAACCCTGTGCACATTTGCATAACATTCACTTTGCGGTCCTCGCTAAAAAGCAGATTTAGAGGGGGAGAAATGTTTTATACAACAACCTAGCAAAGAGCTTATCGTTAAAGCCTGTCCCGAAAACCGATATTTTGTAAAAGTGCTTGTTGCATTGTTCCCTCATTCTCTCGCAATGTTTCATTAAATCTACGGTGGCTTATTTCGCATTTTAATGAATCCACGAGAACCCAACGTTCATTGTCCAGTTGCTGCAGAGAGATCGTGGCAGATAGTGCTGCGAGCACAAACGCGAACACCACTGCCGTTACGTCACAATGGCGGGATTTATTTTAAACATTTGATTAATAACAGCGAGCCACTGCCTAGACAGGGACATGGACTGGAGAGTAGATAAACCTGTTACCTCATGAAAGAAATTTGCATTATTCTTCAATTAACGAGTCCTTCGGGTGTTCTACTCGCCCGTTTTACTGCAGACAAATACCTCACGGATATGTCGAACTGATCCACAAGGTCGTTAGTGTTCACAACATGATTTAGATACACAAGCAAAAGTGTAGTCATTGGGGCATATATACCCCAGTAATATATCACCACCTAATACTGTCCAAGCTGCTGAATTATGCTCTTAGCAGCCATCAATAAGAATGGTCAAAGTCATTATCAATATTATTAGTGCTACATTGTTTTTGGGACGATTTACAATAATTAAGGAAAATTTTTGAAAATATTTCTCCTTTTCTAATTTAAACAATCGAAGATTTTAGAGCCATAATTAAAGAGAATTTGGGCTGCTCCTAACTGAAATAATATCGGTCAGCGTTCTCTTGAAGACAAGGATTCTTTTAGATGGTCTGATAATTTTACAGGAATAATTTTACTATATATTTCGACTATGAAGTATTTAAAAATATGTGCTAATTAATTACTCGAATTTAACAATGAGTAGAACGTTAATGTTAACTTTATTCTTAGATTCTTCATGGTTTTACTTGATATTACACAAAGTATATCGGTGACACACAAGATTAAGAAAGCACAACATACGTGATTTATGTAGTTTAATAGTTGAAAACGGCATGGAATAAAAATAAACATCCATGATTTTACTTTCTACATTTTTTTTTAAACTTGCGACATAAATCTTTACTTTCTTAAGCAAAATAAACAAATCAGCACCTACCAATAATCCCATTAACAGAAAAAAAGGTGCTACAACAGCACATATATTCTCGCATTATCGGAAACTTATAATATTGCAATCTCTATCATACTAACTCGTCAACTTTCACTTTAAAAAGTCCAAAACAATTCAAACGATGCACCTGAGATACGTATATGCAATTATTTCGATTGCCAGAAACAGTCATTTGTTTCTACAAAAGAAATAAATATGACTGCAGGAGTATTTACAGCACATTATACGGAAAAGTAAGCATAATTTCCCATAAGCTTGTGGTGATAACATGGAAGTAACCTTTCATGTTTTGAATGCCATAATCAACAATCAAATATTTCAAAATAAAAATATATGCATTTATTAATTCTACGTTAAATCTATTCCCATCCATAAATCGGTTTCCTTTCAGAAGAATGTTATCTACATCATTAGAAGTCCATGACCCGATTTCTACAATACACACATAGTATATATCATACAACACAGTTGTTGTTGCACTGTGTATTACGATAACTTTCTAGTATATAAGTATATCTATTAACATACCTAGAAATGTAAGGAGTGTTATTACTGTCTAGGCCAAAAGTTCACAATCGAGGCGGAGCGTAGCGGAACCTAGATTTTTAATTTGTTCAAGGTAGTAATAACACTAACATTTTGTGGTATGTTCAGCTTTTTATCGGTCACCATAAAATCTCACGAATTATGCGAAAAATTACGACATTACTGCGATAGTAAACACATGAATTCTGTTGCGGCGGAACGCTACTACGATATTGCGGAGTGTTGCTTGTGACATATCTATTTACAAAAATATCTCTATACCGTGGTTACCAAGGTTCGAGAAAGATGGATGCAAATAATTCTCCTGAATCTCAAGAAACGCCGTTGGATTAGGAAATTGGCACGTTGACTTCCAGTGGTGACACTTCCACATCGTCAGTAAATACGATTACCGCAGTGGTTTCATTTGATGGAATGTGAGGAAAATGTGGTTATTTTACCTAATATATATTTTTAATTGTACAATTAATAATATTACATTTAAAAATAATTATTCCCCAAACCAATGTGAATTACTCATGAATTGTTTGAATCTGATTAGTTTTGTTAGTCGCCATGTTTTTTTCCTTAACAAACATTTGACTTGCAATGAATCGATGGTTGTTGCGATGAATAGATGTTAAAACCCGTTGCTAAGGATGTTAAATTTCTTAACATACGGGTAGGTACAAGTGCACTTAACAAACCTGCAGGGTTGCATCTTAACAGGGATTAAAGACGCATGTGACCCATAAATATATTTAATTCAACATTTGATCATCGACTCACTAATCGAATTCTATATCTGCTTCAGGGGCATTCCCTTCCCCCCATAAATATATCCTGGTCTTTTATGTATGTATGTATTATGAATATGTATGTATGTATGTATTTGGCGTTATTGCGTCATTAGTCCGACTTCGCCGGCCAGCTACCGGTGTTCCCCATCCCTGGGCTTAGTTAAAGTCCCTTGCTTGGGGCTACATGAGGCGAACATGACGTATTCTCTTCACCGTAACTTGCAAGAACCGCCTGCTTGAGCTTTTCTTCGTCACACAGCTACAGAAACTGGGACGATTTTAATGGAAAGCTACAACTATTTTTGCCTCAATCGGAAATCCCTGGGATTACAGCACGGGAAGCCAGTACGCTGCCCATGAGCCAACCAGAGGTATCCTGATTTTTTATATGGGGCTAATCTCTAGGCTCTGTATGGTTTCCCGAGATGTCTGGTAGTGTAGCGCGTGAAGGAGTGTATGTATTTAAAGTGAAAAGAAGAGAATAAAGATAACGCGTGATAAATGGTCTTTTTGTGAAAGTACTACTACGGCATTCGCCTGGTACTAATCGGAAGAAGCATGGAAAGTATCGTCCCGAAATCTCGACCTCTAGAATATTTTTCCAGCCAACGGCATAATCTGACCAACCTATAATATGGCTAGAGTTGAAAATCTACCGTGAAGATGCTAGCCATAAAACCACCCGGTTAGAAACTCAGTGCCAATAATGTCAATAGTCATTCCTCGGAGCCATCTCAGCAGTGAAAATCACAATGATATCTCCCAAAATACCGGTGTGATTCTATCGTAATATCCGTTTTTCTCATGAAAATACCGTTATAATAGCTTTAATGGAGGTATTTTACCTTTATAGACGTCCGATAAAGATATAAAACATCTAAAAAAACCTGTATTTGATGTCATACACTGGTGTTTTCGAAGGTATTTCGATTAAAAGTATAATAAAGATAAGGTATTTATACACCTTGTTCTATCCTCTACCCTTACACATACACACTTACACTAACATGCACTACACTACCACATATTCCAGGAGACCGGTCGGGAGCTTAGAGCTTGTCCCGGCTGGGGCGGTGCCCCGCTGGTGGGAGAGTCCTGGTTAGGGGAAACCCGTCAGCCTACGGTAGGTCGGCGCCGGATCTGGCCATCCAGCGGGGGAAGACCACCGCCATCTTCCGAGCAAAACATGCACTGTACTTACTGGACTAATGACTATCATAGTTCATGCGCCCGGAATCACTATTAATCAATCAAAAAATCCACATCAGTCAATAAACAGCACAATGTTTCACACCTTTCCTCACAGTGCTTCAATATCGGCCCATTAATACCTATGAGTGAAAACGATTTACCTGCGAAGGGTTGAGAAGAGACCGTTGATTGATTGTTAGTGATTCTGGACACGTCAACAACTGAGGTCATTAGTGCCGTAAGTGTAGGGCATGATTTTCATCGGGAGGGTAGTGATCTTTACCCGCTGGATGGTGAGATCCGGCACCGGCTAGCGGAGTTTCTCCCTAACCAGATAAGATCGCGCGCGGTCCGTGGCCCGTTTGGTAGGGTACTGCTCCGGCATTCGCCTGGTGTTGATCGGAGAAACCGCGGAAAACTACCGATCAGAGCAACCGGCCTCTAGAATTATCCTCCAGGTAGCGACTGAAATCGACCTAGCTGACAAGCTAGTGTCGAAAACCCTGCCGCTATCGGGACTCGAATCTAGGACCTCCCAGTCAGAGTGAGTGCAGTTGACGCCACCTCTCCCGGTAGACTGTTCGAACAACCAGAACGTTGTTCATATATGACTAGTGTCCGGCGTAGTTTGAAAGTATCTATTTACTCCTATAGTTTTTCACTAAAACCAACCAGCGTCCAGTTTCTACAATCCTTCTATGAGTTTCTTGATCGTTTTACTTTCTTCATAATAAAATAATGTGGAATGAAAGTATATGATTTATGATGTTATTTATAAATAAGTGAAATTAAATTAGAAAATAAAATCATTGAATTCATGATTCATATTGAATTCAGCGTATTGTATTTATGATTAAATCGATATCGATTAACTATTAATTTACTATACGAATAATATCAAAAACTAGAAAGACTTAGAATATCGATAAAGCAGATGTCGGTATTTTTACGTCATTGCTAAAGCCAAACCGTCGACGGCGAAAGCGACTTCACTTCCTGCAACATCCAGCACCAGTACAGAGTTGCAATTATCCCCCGCTTGACGCGAAATCTCTAGCAGCGCACCCTGTTCCACTCCCGCTACGCATTATTTCCACTACGCCGCCTCTCCAGCCAATTCACTGCGCAGGGGAAGCCAGCGGAATCTGGAGTTTCGGAAGTTCTCACGCACCTTGACGACATCGCCGCTGCGACCCGTCCTACCTCCCGTCCTCCTTCCTCGTTCCATGTTCCTATTTGTCCTCCAGTCGTCGTCCTCGTTCCGACCCTACCTCATACCCACCCTCGTTTGTGCCCTCCTACGCGTTCTCGTCCCTCCTACCCGTCCTCCTCCATCATTTCCCAGCCTCCTCTCTCCAACTCGCCCTCCTCCCTCCTAACCGTCCACATCCCTCCTAACCGTCCTCCTGCCTCCTACCCATCCTCTTGCCTCCTACCCATCATCAAGCCTCCTACCTATCCTCCTGCCTTCTACCCGTCCTCCTTCTAATCGTCCTCCCTCCTACTCATCCTCCTCCCTCCTATCTGTTCACCCCCACCTACCCGTCCACCCCCTCCTACCCGTCCACCCCCTCCTACCCGTCCACCCCCTCCTACCCGTCCACCCCCTCCTACCCGTCCACCCCCTCCCTACCGTCCACCATCCTCCTGCCCGTCCACCCTCCACCCTACCCCGTCCACCCCCTCCCTGCCGTCCACCCCCTCCCTGCCCGTCCACCCTCCTCTGCCGTCAACCCCCTCCTACCGTCATCCTCCTACCGTCCACCCTCCTCCTCCCCGTCCACCCCCCTCCCCTGCCCGTCCACCCCCTCCCTGCCCGTCCACCCTCCTCCACCGTCCAACCCCCTCCTACCCGTCCACCCTCCTCCTACCCGTCCAAGCTCCCCTCCTACCCGTCCGCCTCCTCCCTGCCGTCCACCCCCTCCTACCCGTCCACCCCCTCCTACCCGTCCACCCCCTCCTACCCGTCCACCCCTCCTACGCGTCCACCCTCCTCCTACCCGTCCTCCTCCCTCCTACAGTCGTCCTCATTCCTACCCTTCCCTCCTACCCGCCCTCGTTCATCCCCCCTACCCGACTTCCTCTCTCCCTCCTCCTCTCCTCCCTCCCATCCGCCCGCCCACCAACCGCTGGTCGGGCCAATTACCCAACTTGTAATGATCGCATTAAATCTGGTACCCCTCTTCATTAACAACTTGGGACTGTTTTTGCGCGGGACCCCCACCAACTTGCTGGACTCTATAATTAGCAGCGTTACCGATCTAGCGACGCCTCCCGATATCTGCAGAGCGGAGGCATCCAGTGTGGCGTGTTCGCCTCAGTGACCAGTCCTTTGATATTATGATTATGTATGTTTATTATCTCTGGGAAGAAAAACATTACCAGAGCTTGTTAACTCTTATAAACATTTGTGACGCACTAAAAATGTTTGTTTACTACATAAATGTGTCAAGATAATATTTGCATGTCCTTCCTAATTACAGTCGTTTCGAAACACAAATTGGCAGAGGAACACGTCAACATACAATGTTTATATCCTATCTCGTTTTAAAAAGCTTTCCATTGTAAAATTTTCTGACTGTTTAAAGGATTGGAAAATTGCAATCATTTAAACAGTACATTTATAACAACATTTTTTCTATAAAGGAAATTCAGAGCAGGTGCAATAATAGAAATACATTTACAGTTTCTGTGAATCGTTAGAACTCTAAGTAGTTTTTCATGAATATTTTATCATTTGCCAAAAACCGAACGATGATATTCACTTACCTTTCAACTAAGTCCTTTTTGTCTATTTTGCCTTCCTAAAAATATATTTGAAACGATTTCAGAGCAGTAATCTATTCCGTTTCTTTACACGAATCATTCACGAACTCTTGTTTTTAAATCCATTCACAGATTTATTAGTGACTATCTCGTGTTCTCCTTCAGTTTTCATCCATCGAATATAGCCCAAAACAACCCACTAGTTTATCCGCAGCACCCCGGTATATAATATTATTCCGCGTTTGAAAAAAAACTCTTTCACCGACTCCCAAAATCTTTTGAGGTTTTCGTGAAACGTCTATCCCTTCTAATCTGAAAAGCGCCTATTTTTCTGTAAGACAAGCAATTACGTTAAAACCCGAGGCGACCACCGTAAACGCGCCATTTGCGACACCATCTGCGGCGGAAAACGCCGTTGTTTTCCAGCGTCGCAAAGGGTCTCACCGGTAACTGTGGGGCATCACGCCTGCGAGACATAAATAACACGGCCCTGGCGACACCCTCCGTCTCCCGCCGCATCCCTTTAAGGAAAAGACTCCTTTAAGTTTAAATAAACATTTTAGCTTCTCTGTTTGCATGTCGCGTAGATGTAATATCAAAACACATTTCGTTCAGAATGTCGAGGTCTCTCTGACTCGTTCCACGCCGTCCGCCCGTCACCTCCCCGCCCCGCCGCCCCGCGCCACCCCTTTCAGAGGCAGCCCGGGCTTTCATTTCCGGCGAAGAAGGCAGTGTCTCGCGGAGACGATGATGACGGCGGAGGTGGCGCCGCGGAGCGGCAGAAAATGCTACTACTCGAGGTGGGCGGAGGCTCCGCATCGTCCATTCTCTTTGAGAATTCCATTCTTTTCACTGCGCGCGAGATAGTAATGAAGAGCCACGGAGCAATCAAGCCACGACAACATAGTAATCAAGAGATGTGAAAACGATTTAATCATTTGAACTGAAAGGAAGAAACTATGTATATTTTATCACATAAGGGTATGTATTTGTATGTTGACAAGAAAGCATATGGCGTCAGAATAAATTTTCAAAATACTACTGCAAAATACCACATGAGAAAGATCCACGATGAGAAAGATTACGAGTAGACTAGTATTTTGTAGACTAGTTGCCTGTGGGAGCAAAAGCGCTGCTAAACAAATCCACATAAGTTGGTTTTCCAGAAAGTATCAGGTACTAGAACAACAAATAAAATACTTTCGTAAAACCCTGAAATATTTTCAATATTTTAACAAAACAGTCTACATGAATACTGCAAAAACTTAATATAATACATTCAATAGAGAAGTTTTTACATACTAAAAAATCAAAAAGTAGCTATTTTATAATGCATTATTTGAATAATTGACATTTAAAGACAGACAGCGTCTTCCTTGGGACCCTGCTGTCGCGCGACGTCGTGTGTGTCGTAAAGCAGTGGACTCACTGGGTATCAATTCTGTCGATACGTGCAGTATGAGAAAAGGTGGAATAACGTAACCAACTACTACCTTTTTCCACCCAAAGTCGAAACTGTTTAATTGTTTTTGCATTTTCTCCAAATGTTTGGTATCTAACAAAACCATAGACACTTTTTACATAGTCGGAGGCAGCATATTTTTCTTATAATTTCTTCACACAGTGCATATGTATGTGTATATAAGAGAGAAATCAAAGCAGATAATATCTACCAGCTTTTTGTTCGGAAATAGTCGAGTCACCTGAGAAAAAATATATTTGTTGCGATCTTAAGGATGAAATTTAAGCAAAAAATGAATAGGTAGTCAAACATCAATAAAAAATATGGCGTTGAAATACCAATAGTCTATTATCATTTTAACGTACATAGATATTATCATGGTAACGTATGTAAAATAAAGTTAACCCATTAGTTAATGCCCTTGATGACCTCATATGCTCTTCCTATTTCGCCACTGGTTCAAAAAGCATAATGTAAATTTATCTCTAAAAAAATATAAGTGCCGACCTGGATGGCCGAGGTGGCTAAGAGCGAGTACCGACTCAGCGCTTCGGTCCGAAGGGTCGCGGGTTCGAGTACCGCCTTGGGCATGGCTGTTTGTCCTTGACTTTGTGTGTGTGTTGTCGCGGAGGGCCTCGCGTTCTGCTGACCCCAGATCAGAGGAGCCCGCAAGTGTTTGTCTAGTGTATGGTCGAATATGCGTCCCTTCGGTTTGATTGATTGATTGATTGATTCATGTTTCCGGGCGCGTCAACTGCTATGGTCATTGGTCCCGTTAGTGTAGTGCATGTTTTTTCTCGTGAGATGGCGGTGATCTTCCCTCGCTGGATGGCGAGATCCGGCGCCGACCTACCGTCGGCTAGTGGGGTTACCCCCTAACCAGGACTCTCCCACCAGCGGGGCACCGCCCCAGCCGGGACAAGCTCTAAGCTCCCGACCTGTCTCCCGGAATATGTGGTAGTGTAGTGCATGTTAGTGTAAGTGTGTGTGTAAGGGGAGAGGATAGGACAAGGAAGAGGAAGGACAGATCGCGCGCGGTCCGTGGCCCGTTTGGTAGGGTACTGCTCCGGCATTCGCCTGGTGTTGATCGGAGAAACCACGGAAACTACCGATCAGAGCAGCCGGCCGCTAGAATTCTCCTCCAGACAGCGACTGAATTCGACCTAGCTGAAAAGCTAGTGTCGAAAATCCTGCCGCCGTCAGGACTCGAACCTAGGACCTCCCGGTTAGAGGCGCTGCAGTGACATCAGTTGATGCACTGAGCTACCGATACCGGTCGTCCCTTCGGGACGTAAAGGGCAACCGGCTGTCGGCTGGATAAAAGCCCTAGGAAAAAAAATATAAGTAGTACAAGTCATTTGATAGTGGAGATGGTAACGGCAACAACGATGGCCTTGGTGTTCTAGGAGTAGCGGCACTCTAATGAACGTCCCAGCGGGAGCGAATGTCATTTCACGAGTGATTAAGCTCATTCTTCACTCTCCACGTGGCGGCAAAAATCCTATTACCCCCCACCCCCCACCCACCGCGCCGGCAGCGTTGACGTAACTGCTTCGGCGCTGAACTGGTACCTTCACTCGAACGCTACAGTCAACGTATCCACCACTACATCCTCAAACACCTTCGCCATACACGTATCTATTATATTTGACAGGCCGATCCCGGGTTTACGGTGCACCTTAGCCTAGGCTTCCTCGATTGCTGTGCCTTGACGTGATCCGATTCGTTTCCAATCGGTGTGCAGGAATGTTATCGTTCACCACAAAGAAATCGTTTATATTATTTTGAGAAAATTTTAAAAGCAATTCTCTTAAAAGTGAGCATTCCGTTTAAAATAGATTCTGTTACTTAAAATAAATGTATTCGCGTATATGTGGAGAACATAAAGAACATATACAGCCCAAACATTTTATAAAGATAATTCGCATTAAATGCGTTGGTAATTATGCGTTGGACAGACTCAAGGATGTTTTATGTTATGGCGACGGCCAAAGGCCTGAGCCTCGTCCTCAACTTGGACACGCGTAGCGAAGCGTCACAATTCTGCACGCGTGAACAAAACGGATCACAAACTACATTTCTACCAAAAGATTTTTTTTTAATCAAGTGTTTAAACGTTCCTTGTGTGAATCATTGACTATCGTTCACGTCACACGAATCAGAAGTGAACGATACATACAGTAGTATTAAGGAGGCCGTAACAGCGAAGGTCGAGATGCACCGTAAACCCGGGATCAACCATTTGACATTTTAGGGTCGGATTAATCCGACTTCTGCAGTCCAATCCGACTTCTGCAGTCCAATCCGACTTCTACTGCGGTTCCCAAAACTGAGCCCTGTTTTTATTTACTATCCACATCTGAGGTAAGGGAGGCATGTGGCGAGTATGACGTATTCTCATCACCGTACCTAGAGTGCTTGGTCTGGCTAAGATTTTTGTTTCATCACACAGCTATAGAAACTGAAACGCTTTGTATTAGAAAGCTGCAGTTTCATTTTTGCCCCGGCCGAGAATTGAACTCGGGACCGCCTCACAGAAAGTTAGCACGTCATCCATGAGCCACCTGAAGGGCCCCATACACTTGTACATTCTTTGCAATCTCTGCTACATTATAATGTCACGTAACTGCTTGCTCAACGTAAGCGTTGTTTAAAGACAACACAGGTTGAAATCCTATTATCATCATTTCTAGTTCAGTTTTCACTTTCATCGCTTTATCAACTCGTACAAGCATTCAGTGTCAACCACCATCATTGGAAATCTCGCCGTAGTCAGCATGTAGCACCGACTCCACTGCGCCGCTGATGTCAATGCACTTCTCCAGCCTTTCTTCATCAATTGCTCAACTATTCACTTCTATTATCCGTACGCGTCAAATAAGTGCAATTGTTTCCATACACAGCACATCAACGCATACTTTCAACTCATCAACCCAACTGTTTTGAACCCTCTGCACCGCTTTATTATATATCCGCAAGTGCCGCCTCCTCGTCCATTAAAACTCCCTGTGTCACCATTTTCATTTTCCGCTCATTCTTCTACTTGCTTCATCACCTCCACGACCGTAGTTTCCCGTATCTCCTCCCTCACCCCGCCAGTTTCTTTCCCTCTCTCCCGTTTCCACCGCCTTCCTCATTACCCCCCTGTGCCTCCACCTTCTGCATCCCCTCCCCCCGCATACAGGCCTAGGCGCCCCGCCCACCCGAACATTCCAAATCAATAACAGGCATTCGTTTTAAAGGCGCCGCTCGACTCACCGGGATATGACAATATTTCACACCCCCAAAGAAGTATTCTAAATCAATGATCGCCAAAACCGTCGATCCTTGATTTAGCCAAACCGTGAGCTACTAGCAGCTCGCGGAGCAATTTTCGGTAGATCGCGGTCGGTACCGATCGCGGTAGATTTCGGTAAAGGCTACTCAAGGTTGGCTAACATGATCTTGTTCTGCAGAGCACAAATAAGTACAGAAACAGACTCACTGATGAACATTTGGGCAACTGTATTCGAATGGGAGTCAAAACCTACTCTCCCAACACAAAAAAGCTTGTTCATGACAAATAAAGATAGCCATCATCCTTAACAAGTCTGATGAAAAATCTGTTCTTACATTTATAATTTGGTACGAACTATATCAATTGTTATGTAATGTGCAATTCCATATCAATTATAATAGTAGTAGTTCTTCTATACAGCTCTATTAAAATTGTTTCATAATTAATAGAAGTGTATGTTTATAGAAAATAAACACATGTTAAGATTTCAAAAAGAACTTTCTTAGTAGCTCACAGTAGGATAGAAAATGGTATGGTTGCTCACAAGCTTTGTACGTTTGGCGACCACTGCTCTAAAGCATCGCCACGGAGGTGTGGTGTGTGGAAGCGAGGTGAAAATACTGTGACTGTCAGAAAAACGGTGCGACAAATCTATCTCTGGGGAACATTTCGAGTTTTGTTGGGGATTACTCTGAAACAGTGAAAATGCGGAGTGTAAAATTTGCAAGCTTGCTCGTTGTGGATGCGTTAAGAAATCTTTTGCTGGCTAGGAATAGTAAAGCGAGATGAATCTTTTAAGTTATTCACAATGGACAATAATAGGAAAGTTAACTCAATGAAATATAACAAATAATGTCTTAGTAAAATAAGTACGAAAACTATTTTTCTAATAAACGTAGTTTATGTTACTCAAAAGCAATGTTGAGGACGGCCTTGTATAAGAATAGAAAACAATACAATATTCACTAAATATTTCAACAATAGAAACCACCTTCCTCCAGAAGAGAACAATACGAAACCAGAAATATCGTATTTTAATTTTATATTGATTAAATATTGTGAGATGTTAAAATGTTCTATAAAATTGAATTAATATTGTATTTAAAACAATACTCTGTGTATTTTTTCTTTAATTCCATATTTCTTGTGGCGCTTTTACTTTTTCATTCATTTACGTTCGGAAAGATAAAATTATTTGTTAATTCAATGACATTTCGCAGAAATATTTTTTATTTAGTTGCGTTAAGAGCACGTGAATAATGTAACAGTTTCCCTCTATGTGCTTTGTAACTATCGAAGTGAACCAAGAATTTTTAAACACTTTCAACAAATTTTTCCTATAAACGTATAAGCAATTTTAAATACGACAAAGTTAGTCTTTCTAAAACCAGTTCAAAAATGACAACAAGAAATATTTTCTCTGCTATGTATTTACGGTGCAAACAAAATAGCTTATTTCTATCTGTCGGTCACGACAAAAATAACTCATTATAGCTCATGCAAAAAACTATCATTTCACGCCCGTAATATAAAACAATCATCATTTTGTTTCCGCAGTCAAGTTAATAATAAGGTGAATTAGTCCAACCGAGACGAAGACCAACCAGTAATATTAGCCTCAAATACTTAAATTATTATTTTCTCCATTGCAATGTTTTGCACATAAATTTAAGACCAAACCTTCACAAAAACTAATTCCAATTTTCAGTGAGAATTTATTCTGAGCCTTGAGCGTTCAATACAGATTATAAATTGTTATTTACATCACGGATTTAAAAATCCTAGAAGTTGATCAAACTAATAACAACATCATTACAAAGCAACTGTAATGGAACCGGTTTATATCGACTCTTTCTTAGAAAAATCGAAATTTTTTAGATTACATTTTGAACATTAACTTTTTCCACATTTTCGGCACAGATTTTCACTTAAATTTTTGTGATAGTTTTCTTTTCTCTAGACATATGGGTTTTCCCTATTCTACAACTATTTACTGAACCAGCTCGGGGAATGTACGACCTTCCGCTGTGGAGTAAAGGCCGGTGGATCGCCAATTGCCGTTGCCCTTTTAACAAGGGCCTGTAAATCTGTCGCGTTATCGCGAAGGGCGAGACTCTTAAGCACTGGGGGCCTCGGGGGCTAAGGATGCGCCCTTTAGGGCGAATTATGAGGATGGCTTCTTTAAAGGCTTCCTTTTTTCGCATCAGCACTTCCGACCAGATTCCGGACGGTTTGGCAAGACCTCAAATCCACTACTCCGCACGCAAACGACCTCGGCAACAAGTCGAAAACGGCATCCCGATGTCGTAATTCTTGAATCGTATTCGACGGAAATGAGCTGGCTTAGGGATATTATCACCAAACATATGGGAAAAAATGCATTGAAATACGACAGTTCTACATACAATAGATATCGAATATACGTATACGAAAAATGTGTAAGTCTCTACATGCACTAAATATACATCGCATCATATTTTCAAAGCCCTTAAATAAAGAAAGATAACTTCACGAGATGTTAATAATATGTAACTTAATTTCACATAGCACTGAAAGATTTTTATGATATTTACGTATAAAATAGGCGAATCCTGGAAGAGTATAATTTATTCTATATTAGTTTTTCAAATAGTCGTAAGAGTATCTGAGAAAACTAAAATAAAATAAATCAAGATTTAGATTTTTCAGATTTCTGTAAAAACATACTATATGATGAACTTTATTTTTAGGCATCATTGAAATGGCAAGCTAATTGTGGCATTTCATTTACGTGAATTATATACGATTGTGAGTGATGTCTAAAAGACGTTTCGTAATTCATTTTCATAAATACAAAATAAACCACTCGAACAAAACCATATATGTGATTGAATGTATGTCACATACTTTTTACTAATTATTTTACTTTTCTATTGCAGCAGCTTTCCTTTCATCATCGATTGTGGTTGGGCTAATTAAAGGTTCGCGAATATGGCGTAGCGTTTTCACAAAATACCGAACTTCATGACAAATCTAAATATTCATTGAATAAATTATGCATCGAAAGTGATAATGTTCCTCTTATCAGTTTTTAAATTCTCCAATGATACATCCTTCAACCAAATAACACATTTCAAAATATAATTCACTCATCCACTGAATCATTTCATTCGTATTAACAGGATTTTGGCATATGAAAAAATACTGATGAATTCACGTACAGAAAAATCACATGCATGCATCGATTCCCCGTCGTTCGGGCGTTCTATATGCGCACACCCATTTTTTTCCGCCTCGACCCGCCATTTTGACCAAAAAACAAGAGCAGCTCGTTGCGAGTCCGTCACGCCAGAAACACGCGCGCAGGGGGCTGAAAGTTCATTGGACTTCCGCGTGGGGGCGCGCGATTCGAAAAAGCGATCGCAGGCCGGAATAATTACGCGTCAATTATTGAATCAACGGACAGTCCCGCTGGGCAACACAAACGTATCAACCATCCAAGCAATCTAGCAATGAGCATATCGATCAGCTAATCAATCTCTCAGTGAGTCAATCAGCTGTTTAATTACGCGCCCCGCTCCATGTACAGGGTAGCTTCGCCCCGCCCCCAACCGTTCACTCCCCTCCCACACATGCTGCCTCCCTAGAGATGATATGTTCACCTATTAGGCCCATTTCCTGTAGGTTCATGGTCGTTCTCTTATATGATTGTCCCTAAGGGCAACGTCATCACTCAAACTATTGCAACCTTATAATTTACTTTCGCTTAAGTACTGTTTCAGTTACACTACAATCATGAAACCCTATCACATTGTATGTTCAATTTGCAACTTGCTTTTAGTTTTCTCTCAATTTCCTGATACGTCATTTCTTGTTTATTTCGCCTTTCCCTCAGCTCTTGTGCATTCTCACCCACCTCCATCCCTCGCCCCCTTTCTTTTCATAGCAATCATACCTTCCCCTCCCGGTCGAAAATCTTCCGGAACTCTGACGCCACCTACGAAGATGGCCAACTTTCAAAATTCGGGGGTTCATAGAAATATAGGTAAATGTTTGACAATAACAGTCAAGTAACCTCTTTCAAAGACTGCTATGAGCCAGGTATCCAGTGGCGTACCGCCTTTCCGTATAATTTGTACAACCCTTACTTTTAAATCTCGCGCCAATTTCTCTGGACGAAGTGCCCATTAGCTGTAGTAAGCTTGTTACTTTGTCCGTGACCTTGGCATGCCTGGTCTAGTACACGTAGAGATTTGAAGAGTGAGATCATGTTCCCTGGCGCACTCAAGGTGTTTTTTTTTGTACCTGCCAAATATCTAAAAACAAAAGGTTGTCTAAAACGCCTGGGTAAGAGCCAAATATAACTACGTAATTTGAAATTTCCACCTGATGTTCATTGCCAGAATGTGATCATCTTTTTCCCACATCATACTCTAGAAGTTTTTAACATTTAATATTAGATCCATATGAACATCAGTACATGTTTTTGCATGTTGGCGTCACAGCAGTCGTGTAAACCCTGCGACGCGACTGCATTGCACTGCTGACGAGCCATGTTTTTAAGGTTATATTGCAGTGTATTATAGGCTTTGTCTACGGTTATGAATCTGACCGGGAGGTCCTAGGTTCGAGTCCGGACGGCGGCAGGATTTTCGACCCAGCTTTTCAGCTAAGTCGAATTCAGTCGCTGTCTGGAGGAGAATTCTAGCGGCCGGCTGCTCTGATCGGTAGTTTTCCGTGGTTTCTCCGATCAACACCAAGCGAATGCCGGAGCAGTACCCTAACAAACGGGCCACGGGCCGCGCGCGATCTGTGCTTCCTCTTCCTTGTCCCATCTTCTCCCCTTAGACACACACTTACACTAACATGCGCTACATTACCACATATTCCGGGAGACCGGTCGGGAGCTTAGAGCTTGTCCCGACGGGGGCGGTGCCCCGCTGGTGAGAGAGTCCTGGTTAGGGGGAAACCCCACTAGCCGACGGTAGGTCGGTGCCGGATCTCGCCATCCAGCGAGGGGAAATCACCACCATCTCCCGAGAAAAAAAATGCACTACACTAACGGGACTAATGACCGAAGCAGTTGACGCGCCCGGAAACACGAAAAAATCAATCAATGAATCTACGACTAAGAACACATGCAATCGGTGAAATGTGTGATCTTTCAGGCTTCGAAAGAGGGCATTCCATTGGTGCGAGATTAGCGGGAGAACGTGTCATGAAAATAGTTGAACTATTTAACGTTTCACGAGCGACAGGGTCCACGGTAATGACAGCGTTCATAAAACAAGGTAAATCGTCAGCGAAGAGGAATAGTACGCGAAAGCCGAAGTTAACTGACAGAGACCGACGAACATTAAAAACGATTGTGGCCAGAAAACGTAAAACAACCGTGGCAAAAATGACTGCAGAACTCAACGCTCATTTGCGTCATACTGTTTCCACCAAAACAGAACGGCGGGAGCTTCCCAAAGCTAACATTCATGGAAGGGCTGCAATTGCAAAACATTTTATAACGGAAGCCAACGCAAATCTGCGAAAGAAGTGGTGCTAGAATCGTAAAACCTGCGCACTTTATGACTCGTAGAAAGTAGTAGGGTGCGATGCATCATAGTTTACATTGTTTCCTACAAACAGCCGGGTTTATGAAAGAACTCCAAAACAAGCCTACGATCTGGCATGATTCATTCATGTCTGGGCGAGGTTCCGTTTTTATTTGGACGGCTAAATCGTGGAATTCAGCTGGTCCTATCATCCTTTTTTTATTCAACAATTTTCTGATATAGCGCACATAGCCACTTTACAGATTTGTTTAGTTATACAATGTATAACTAAACAATGTCTCTCACAGGTAGTCGTCGCGTGCGGACGTGTTTTGGAGTAGCTCCGCGAAGTGAAAGGCAATGGGTGTGGACCTCGCTGTGTACCGAGCGCGCGTCGGGGCATGGGCTGCGCGTACCCGCCCTGGTCGACCGGCTTCGGCGCAAGCGGCGTACTCGGGCTTGCGGGAAGGTGGCGGCGTGGCTCTACTCTGCGCAACTGTTTTGACCACACTCCTCGTGATAGGTGGTGTGGAGCAAAATCCTGGTCCCGCAGTGCAGGTGGCAGAGGCGTCGTGCTCCAAGTGCGAAAGGAGCGAGCGGAGAATGCGAAGACTGGAGGCGGACTTAGCTCAGGCTCACAAACATATTGGAGAACTGATGTTAAGGATCCGGGAGTTAGAAGACGTCAGCAAAGGAACGGAAGGGGAAAGTGTACTGGAGAAAGAGAAGAGTAACGTGCGTCCAAATAGAAGTGAGCCTTTTCAGACAGATGCTCCGTTTAGTAAGGTGAAAGTGCTAGGCGATTCAATGCTGTGACACAGCGGCGGCGTTTTGAAGAAAAAAAGGTGCCGACGTATCTTTTTTCCCCGGCGTAGATATTGAACAAATGACCTCTGTAGTTCATAAAGCTAAACCAGATGAACAAACAGAGGTGGTTTTGATTCATGTAGGGACCAATACGCGGAAACGGCAACCAGTTTACGACACAATCAACCAATGTGTCAAACTGGGGCATGCCATTAAAAGTAAATTTAAAAATGCGAAGGTCATTGTTTCCGGAGTTATGCGCCGGAATGATGTCCACGTTACTAAAACACGGGACTTGAATTGTGGCTTGCGGTGGGCATACGAGAAATTTGATGGGCTGTTCGTTGATCCCAATTACTGGCTCGGGCACGAAGACCTTGGACGGGACGGCCTTCATCTCAACTCCCGAGGTGCATGGAAGCTGGGATGTCTTCACGACCAAGTAATACAGTCGCGTTTACTTGGAAAGTGACCGGAGGAAGGAGTAGTAGTAGCGCCATGTACAGTGATGGTTTCGAGAAAGGAAGCGACGCGTTTGGTGACTGCTGCGGGGGAGGTGACGGAGACTACGCGTGTGACTGCTGGGGGGGAGGTGACGGAGATGTCGCGAGTGACTGTTACGGGGGTGGTGACGGAGACGACGCGTCTGGTGACTGCTGCGGGGGAGGTGATGGAGGCGACGCGTGTGACTGCTGCGGGGGAGGTGACGGAGACGACGCGTGTGACTGCTGCGGGGGAGGTGACGGAGACGACGCGTGTGACTGCTGCGGGGGAGGAGATGGCAGTGACCGCGGCGCAGGAACCTAGGAAGGATGCATGGGACCTGAACACTGACTTTCAGGTGAGGAGAGGCTTCACTAGATTGTTGCAGGTGAACTGTCGTAGTATCATGAATAAGGAAACCGAACTGTGGAATTTAATTGAAGCATGTGATCCTGATATCGTGATAGGAACTGAATCTTGGCTTTCGGACGCGGTAGCAAACGCGGAAATTTTTCGTTCAGACTACCTTACGTTTAGGAGAGATCGCGAAACCAGAGGCGGTGGTGTTTTTTATTTGCGTAAAAAACACTTTTAATATCAAGTCAAATTGGGTTGATAAAGAATTTGAAATGATGGGTGTAGAAATTTTTTGTTCGGGAAGTATCTTAGAAATAATTGCTTGCTATCGTCCGCCGGGCAATAGTTATGAAATCTTAGGCGCGCTCTA
>BLKR01006659.1:0-53049 GCA_011170035.1 Teleogryllus occipitalis | reverse complement strand
CGTTCAGTCCGCTAAAGCAACCCCCTCCCTTCCTGGCCATTCTTCCCTTTCTCTGTACATTTGTGGTCCTCCGTCCAGGATGTCTGAATTTGACAATTTTTACTAAAATTCTCATCATTGCACATGATTATTGACTTTTCAGTGGTCCAAGGATAGTAAAATTCTCTATGTTAAACAATTTATTAATCCTAGTTACTTTATATGCAATTCAGTGGTAAAGATATTTAATAATAATTTATTTAGGTAATACAGTGTTAGTAAAAATTTGTTAATGCTATTTTTTAGTGAATAAGTTTAGTTGTAATTTGTATTTTGTGGTATGTGTGTGTTCAGTGTTTTACAGGAATGCAGGCTCCCACACGGTCCTCGATCGATTTATTTGCTCTAATTTTCAATGTTTTTTACATGTGCTCGGGTGCATGTTAGCATACTGCAGGCGTCCTAATTTCAGGCTTTTAAATAATCATAGTTAAACCCAAGCAGTTAACATGGCAGAAAGGGGAGACAAACTCCGGAAAAGGCTTGAAGCCGGCTTGAAGCCGCATGTTCAACTGCAATTAAAATTATAGATAACCAGGCAAGTTTTATACAAGATTTCAAAGTTCTCGATGAGGAAACGTACGAAGAATTAGTTTCTCGTAAGGAACGTATTCTTGAAGTTTGGGAAAACTACAAAGGAGATTCCAAACAACTAACGGACAATTTCCCAGATGCAGAACTAGAATTCGAATGTGAAGACCGGTATTTCGCGTTAATCTCCAAAGTAAATGCTTTGTTGAGAAAACATTCGGCATTTCGCGAGACTACACCTTCCGTGTCAGACTCACACCGCTCTTCACAGGAAATGCCGTACAGTGTAGTCAGACTTCCGGAGCTCCCTAGTCCCCGGTTCTCCGGTCGCTATGAAGATTGGCAAGGTTTCAGAGAGCTTTTTACTGCGCTAATAATCCAAAATAAAAATGCGACAGATCTGGAAAAATTGCACTATCTGGTCCAAGCCCTTCCTTCAGAATGTAAAAAACTTGTTTTACAATTTCCCAGTGGGCCTAATAGCTTCTCATTGGCGTGGCAAGCTTTAAATTCGCGATATGAAAATCCGCGTTTGATAGCAACCGCCCACATCACCGCATTAGAATGCCCTCCTGTGTTGGATTCAACCAATCCACAAACATGGCGACAATTTGTTGACCATTACCAAACCCATGCCATAGCTCTTGATAATTTACATTTAGAAGTTCCTTTGAGTGAATTACTCATTCTTCATCGCATTCTTGCGCATTGTCCACCCGCCGTGGTACAAGAATGGGAACGAAACGCGCCGTTAGACAAAAACCCACAACTGAAGGATTTTTACAATTTTTGTGAAAGGCAGTACAAAATCGCTGCCATTAACAGTGCCGGTACCCCTGCCCAAAACAGTAAATCGCGCCCTGAACTTAAACAAGCCGCACCCCGTAATTGGCAAGGACCATCTAACAATGCGACCAACAATACCGGAAACAAATGTTCATTTTGTGCTAGCGCGCACTTGCTTCATCAGTGCCAGAAGTTCCGCGAATTATCACAGGAAGCAAGGTTTTCTCACGTTCGCCAACAACGGCTGTGCCATAATTGTCTTAAGAAATATTCAAAATCGCATAATTGCTCCTCGTTCACATGTCGTCAGTGCAATGCCAATCATCACACATTGTTACATGGGTTCTTTGAGTCGAAAATGAACGTTGCGTTCTGCAACGCCCAGTCGCCGGCGCTAGCAAACTCCCCTTTCACTGCCCCGTGCGGCCAATACCCCCCGCCCCCGGTCTGTGAAGGAGGAAACTTTTCGCCAGCTTTTGTCTCGGGGCCATCCGGCCACAGTACCTGCACTCAGAGTGCACCCGGCGGTCATTCACAGGAATTCTGGAATTCCAGGGGTGCTCAAAATAGTGTCGCCGATTTGCCCAGGAGAGTTCCCGAAACCAATTCTAACAGCTCCCACGCTGTGCCATCTCAGCCGTCGGCGCACGTAAATTCGTTTAGTGCGAATGTAAATATTTTTTCGAGCCGTCTTACACCATGTATATTACCAACAGCTGAAATTCTTGTAAGCGATCGCTGCGGTAACCTTCACTCATGCACTGCCCTGGTGGACTGTGGTTCAAATTGTAATTTAGTGTCAGAGGCGCTAATCAAGCAGCTTGACATAGCAAGTACAGCGGGACCGATTGAAATACAAACTGTTGGTACAGGTACTACGAGCTCGCAACACATTGCATCGCTCGTAATAGCTTCGCGTGTAACTAAATGGCACTGTCAAGAAGCGTTCATTGTAATGCCTGCCATCACCACAGACCTCCCGCCAGCCTCATTCGCTTGCGGAGAGTGGAAAGTTCCACCGAATCTTCCGCTTGCAGATCCGCGTTTCAATGTCAAAAAATCAATTGACATTTTACTCGGCGCCGCCATCGCCGCAGAAATTATGTTAACGGGCAAAATTTCTTTAGAAAAAAGAATGCCAATTCTCCAGAACACCGAACTGGGGTGGTTAGTGTCCGGAAACATGCCGTTAAACCCTGCAGACACCCGTGAGTGCGCAGCAATATCTAATTTCACATATTCAATAGAAAGGGTCTCACAGCAACTGCAGAAATTCTGGCAACTGGAAGAGGTGCCAACTAATGTTCCATTAACCCCCGAGGAACAATATTGCGAAAAAGTGTATACAGAAACAACGTCGCGCTCTCCAGACGGACGGTATATTGTAGCCCTGCCTTTCAAACAAGACGCACCGAAGCTAGGAAGTTCACGACCGCGTGCGTTATCCCAATTTTACGCCCTCGAATCAAAACTTGCAAAGGATAATGTCCTTGCAACGCAATATAGGGAATTTATGCAGGAGTACATAAGCATGGGCCACATGCAAAAGGCTCCACAATCTCAGGTGAATTCCTTTGTTTATTATATACCACACCATGGTGTGGTGAATCCCAATTCCAGTACGTCACGATTACGAGTTGTGTTCAATGCGAGTTCAAAGACCTCTTCAGGTTATTCCTTGAATGATGCACTGTCTGTCGGCGCAACAATTCAACCGGATATTTTCTCTTTAACTTTACGGTTTCGCACTCATATTGTCGCCCTCTCTGCAGACATTGCTAAGATGTATCGCCAGATTCAAGTGTACTCTAAGTTTTATGATTGTCAACGGATTTTTTGGCGCCTGGAGCCACAGCAACCAGTCCAAGAGTATCAGCTTAAAACCAACACGTATGGTACCGCCAGTGCACCCTTCATTGCGGTGCGCACTTTGAAACAATTAGCTGTAGATGAAGCTTCCCATCTTCCGCGCATTCAGGAGATCATTACATCACAGTTCTACGTCGACAACTTGCTTACCGGTGCTGATACGACACAAGAGGCGTTAGAGGTTGTAAATTCACTAGTAAATGTTCTGAATAAAGGAGGTTTTCCTTTACGTAAATGGCAGAGCAACGACCCTAATGTTCTCGCTGAAATTCCAGTAGAAATTAGGGAACAACAGTCTGAATCTGTGTTAGCGTGCTCGGAGGAATCTACCACTCATGCACTGGGATTGGCGTGGGATGCATTCCACGACACTCTCAAGCTAACTTGCAATCTTGAAAATTTTCAAGAAATTCAACATTTTTCGAAACGACAAATTCTAGCGTGCATTTCTTCAATTTTCGACCCCCTAGGCATTGTAGCACCGCTAGTAATCCCGGCCAAAATCTTATTGCAAGAGTTATGGAAAACTAATCTTCAGTGGGACGAGCTAGTACCACAAGACATAAATTGTAAGTTCAAAACCATGATTTCCCAACTCGCAGAAGCGGTAACAATCTCGGTACCTAGGTGTGTATGCACGGCGCCAAGTTCGCAGTCCATAGAGCTTCATGGGTTTGCGGATGCTTCTCAAAAGGCCTACGGCGCTTGTATTTATGTTAGGACTGTCACCTCAAGTACTTGTGTCTTTACTTTACTTTGTGCTAAGTCTCGTGTGGCGCCGCTGCGCCCACGCCCTATTGCTCAACTCGAATTATGCGCTGCCGTTCAACTATCGCGACTTGTAACAAAAACGGTAGGTTCATTGAAACGCAAAATTAGTTCTGTGCATCTCTATACAGATTCTACAACTGTTTGCGCCTGGATAAAAATGCCACCTGCAAAACGTATTGTATTTGTTTCTCTCCGCGTCGTGGAGATTCAAGAATTAACTGCTAATTTCAGTTGGTTTCATGTCCCGTCAAAGGAAAATCCAGCAGATTTCCTCTCTCGCGGGATTTCTCTTCCAGACCTGGCAGCCTCAGAGTCGTGGTGGTCCGGCCCGGCCTGGCTTTCGACACCTAACGGGTTCGCTGACAGGCGAGCGGAACCCTCCCCGGCGGTCCGGACGGCAGCTACCCTACCCCAATTTGTGACAAACATAACCATTACGCAAGCTGCTGAGAACCGAGCACACTTGCCGCCCCCACTCACGCAAGATTTCCGCCTCATGCTAATGTCGGTTATCCACAAATATTCGAAGTATTCTGATATCATTCGGACGATAGGCTGGTGCTTTCGATTTATTCACAACTGCCGCCACAAAGAAACCAGACGAACCAACAGTCAATTAGTTATTGAAATAGAACAAGCTGAACTGCTTGCAGCCAGAGTCGTGCAAGCAGAATCTTTCGCTTCCGAATTGCACTCCTTGCAGGCCGGAAAGGAAGTATCAGTAAAAAGCCCCCTGGCCCCACTAGCACCTGCATTGTACGCGGACGGCTTAATCAGAACTAGCGGGCGCCTAGCTGCGTCGATCCAAAGCACCTGCCATTCGATCAAAAGCACCAAATCCTTTTGCCATCTAAACATCACTTCACTAAATCACTCATTCTGCATGTTCATCAGAAATTACTTCACGCCGGCACGCAATCGGTTATGGCGAGTATTAGGCAGAAGTACTGGATACCAAGTACAAGGCAAACAATACGAAATGTATTGAAGAAATGCATCACATGTTTTAGAGAGAAGAAACTTTTCGCGTCACAGCAAATGGGTCAGCTTCCTAGTGCCCGGGTTACGCCATCTCCGGCATTTGAAAACACCGGCATCGATTACATGGGTCCTATGGTCGCCCGCCTCGGAGGGCCCAGATCACGTGTTACTACAAAGGTCTACATTGCTATATTCGTCTGCATGTGTACTAAGGCAGTCTATTGCGATGTCGTTTCACACCTTACCACCGCCGCATTTCTTGCAGCATTAGATCGATTCTCTAATCGTAGGGGTCTCCCGCGAGCAATTTACTCGGACAATGCTAGTACATTCAAGGGGGCAGACAGGGAACTTGCACAAATCTACATATTTCTCGCAAACCCTGTGGTACAAACTACATTACAGAAGGCCGGTGCAACACGCCGCATCCAGTGGCATTTCATACCACCGCGGTCCCCTCACATGGGTGGTCTCTGGGAGTCAACAATCAAATCGTTCATAACAATTCTGAGAAAAACAGTCAAAAATCAAATTTTCACATTTGAGGAACTCTCAACGTTGACTGCTAAAATCGAAGCGATCCTTAACTCGCGCCCGATTATGCCAATGACTGAAGATCCAGACGACACAAATTATCTCTCTGCGGGTCACTTTCTTATTCAGCGACCAATCGAAGCACTTCCGCTTCACAAACCAGCCACCAAGAATATTGACCACATGCAACGCTGGAAAAGAATTCAGGCACTGACACAGCAGATTTGGGACCACTGGTCAAAAAACTATATCAGTTTATTACAGCGAAGGCATAAGTGGCAATCGACGTCCCAGAACTTAAAAACAGACACCGTAGTGTTACTTGCTGATGACCAGCTCCCGCCCTGCCAGTGGCGCCTAGGTCGGATTACACAGATAATTCCCGGGCCCGACAATCGTGTAAGAGTAGTCAAGGTGAAAACTGCCACAGGTGAATATGTACGCGCAGTCCATCGCCTATGCCCACTCCCATTTGAAAACTAACTCGGACGTTCGTGTCGCGTACGGACCAATCAATTCACACCATTTTTCATTCTCGCCTTCGGTTTCGAGCCCGGGAGCCTATGTTCCGTCCACACCACAAACGCCCTGGCGGCAGGTCATTGTTTCCCCCTTTAGACGCTGGCCGCACCCACCGCGGGCATCCGACGCTCCCACCGCCGGCCACCCTCACCGCCGCCTCCCCCACCCCGGCTGCCGGCTACGCATACCCCGAAGACCCGTTAGATCTACCCCCGAAACCGCACTCGCCGACAGGTCGCCGTCTCTGCCGGAACAAAATCTCTCCGCGACAGACAACGCAAGCCCGGCCCGGCCCGGTGCCATCTGCTTTCTCGCGAGTGCATTGTAACCCCACTGCCTTCGGCAGGGGTGCAGACTGCGTCCAACGCAGACGGACTTTCAGTCCGTACGTGTTCCGGCTGACATACGCGAGCCAGATTCTGTGCTGTGCTCCCATAAGGCGCTGCATCCGCGCCCTACCGTCGACGGACCTTGTGGGAGCGCGCATTCAGGCATACCGCCTCAGGCACACCGCCTCAGGCACACCGCCTCAGGCACACCGCCTCAGGCACACCGCCTCAGGCACACCGCCTCAGGCACACCGCCTCAGGCACACCGCCTCAGGCACACCGCCTCAGGCACACCACTCAGGCACATCGCCGCAGGCACAGCGCCGCAGGCACACCGCTGCAGGCACACCGCTGCAGGCACACCGCTGCAGCACATCGCCTCAGGCACCCCGCCTCAGACACCCCGCCTCAGGCACTCCGCCTCAGGCACTCCGCCTCAGGCACCCCGCCTCAGGAACCCCGCCTCAGGCACCCCGCCTCAGGCACCCCGCCTCAGGCACGCTGCTGCAGGCACACCGCTGCAGGCACACCGCTGCAGGCACACCGCTGCAGACACAACGCCGTCGGCACACCACCGCAGGCACACCGCCTTACGTCATTGCAAGTGTAAATAATGTACATTTAATATTAAATAGCATGTGCAATGTGAGTGAGTTGAATTCTGACAAGCCCTGCTTCCTCCCTCAACCAGCGCCCTCACTCTCTCCCCCTCCGGGCAGCTCACGGCCCGGCGCGGCGTAAGCTTGTACAGAGAAGGTCCCGTTCAGTCCGCTAAAGCAACCCCCTCCCTTCCTGGCCATTCTTCCCTTTCTCTGTACAGAGGCGTTTAGGGGAAAGGGTCGTAAAGACATAAATGGGGAAGACTGTGAAAGAAAGGGAAGGAAGAAAAAGCGAAGAAAAGGAGGGAGAAGTAGGTGGAAAAGTAATTTTTTTCCAGAAGCGGTACAGAAATGTTACGTTTGGTATACATTAGCACTTTACATAAATATACAAACATTTGTAACAGCAGAGAAGCACAATAGGATCTAAGTTATTAGTACAAGTAATTTAAAATATAATATTGACAGTATTAAGAAACAGTAAAATCCACCGACAGTAAAAGTACAATAGGATATAAACATCAATTAAAATTATTATTAAGGCCAATATATTGTAGATATGACAATGATGACAGTACAAAATAGCTGTAAGTATTTTAGCATTTATTTGGAGCGTGGCTAATCTCTTTTAAATATTTTATTTGAACAATTTTATTAGGATACACAGTAAACATGTGGTTGTTAATAATTTAGATGGGGTGAGAGGGAGTGAAAAATGAGAATAGAGTTGTGAGGTATGGGGTAGAATTTTGGATTTAAAGAGTGAGGAAAGTGTGGCGTATAGGGGGGCGGTGACCGGGTGCTTGGTAGTGGGAAAAGTCTGGAGGATGAGGAGGACATTAATGCCATTCTAAATGTCGTTATACCTTACCCAAGTATTTAATTCGTTTTTGAATTTACGGAAAGTATTCGAATGTTTTAGACTCGCTGGTAGTTTATTCCAGGCTCGGATAGCTGTAATGGTGAAAGATTTACTGAAAGAAGTCGTGCTGTGACGTGGTACACAGAGCAGAGCTGAACTACGAGCTCGGTTTAATTTCAGAGGATTGAAATTACTTATTAGACGTGTTACATGAGAACCGTGTAAAATTTTATGGAGAAGAAGTAGAGAGTGAAGTAACCGTCTTTTGTCTAGAGTAAGCATATGAAGTGAGTAAAAAAAGTGCAATACATGGTCGTATTTTCTTATATCAAAAATAAACCGTACGCATGCGTTCTGTGCTACTTGAAGTTTACGTTGTAATTTAGATGACATGTTTGTCAGAAGAAAGTCGCAATAGTCAAAATGTGGCATAATAAGTGATTTAATGAGTGTCTCACGTGTACTAATTGGTAAAAGCGTTCACAGGCGTTTCAGCGAATGCATTGCGGCAAAGACTTTACGGCAGGTTGAATCTACTTGCGAGTTCCAGCTGAGGGTGTTGTCAATAAACACTCCTAGGTTCTTGACTTCGGAACACCAAGGTAGAACGATGTCATTTATATAAATTTTAGGCAGAGTAGAAGAGGATATTTTATTCACAAAGCTTTTTGAACTGATAATCATGCACTGTGATTTATTTGGGTTTAATTGTAGGCCTAATAACGCTGCCCATTTGTTTAATGTTATCAAATCTTCGTTAATTTTATGTGCGAGTGAGAAGAGTTCAGACGGGTGGCCACTTAGATATATCTGAAGATCATCCGCATACATTTGATGACTGCAATATTTAAGTGCATTTCCCACATCGTTTACATACATTAAGAATACTAGTGGTCCTAATACAGTGCCTTGGGCAACTCCGCGGTTGAGTTTTAAGGCTCTTGAGCTGCGACTACTGAGTCGAACTGAGTCGAACGCTTTGCTGAAATCCAGAAGAATTAACATAGTTATATTACTGTGATCTATAGCTGTTCTCGCATCTTCAATAACATTCAGTAGCGCAGTACCAGTATTCCTGCCGGAACGGAAACCTGATTGCTGATCGTTTAAAAGTGATTGGTTTTGGAGATACAGTTCAGTTTGCTTACGGACGACTTTTTCGAGTACTTTAGAAATAGTCGGGAGGATGCTAATTGGGCGGTATTCAATAGGGTTTCTGGTTGATGCTGTCTTGGGAATAGGATGCACGAGCGCACTTTTCCAAGATAAAGGATATTGTCCGCTCATTAGAGAGAAATTTACTATTTCGGTAATGATTGGATAGGTCACATCTAGGCTATTTTTTAGCAGTTTGGCATTTATATCATCGGTACCTGAAGCATTAGATTTGAGACTTTGAACTATTTTTATTATATCCTCATGTTCCACGGATGAAAAGAAAAATTCGTCGTTGCATTTTGTTTCTGAGTTTTGGAGAAGCGCGAGGGATTGACTCAAGTTACAGTCAAATGAAGGAACGTTACTTACAAAATTATGATTTAGAGATTCTAGGGGAATATTCGTTTCAATTTGGGGAGGAGCTTTACCTATTCCTAGATTTTTCAAATTTTTCCAAATCGTTTTCGAGTCGCGGATTCTGCCGAAGGTGGTGTGGT
Source organism: Teleogryllus occipitalis (assembly GCA_011170035.1). Classification (NCBI taxonomy): domain Eukaryota; kingdom Metazoa; phylum Arthropoda; class Insecta; order Orthoptera; family Gryllidae; genus Teleogryllus; species Teleogryllus occipitalis. Next base: position 43,571 of record BLKR01006659.1, on the reverse strand, counting down.
AATATTTTATTTTAGCGTTGCGGCATTTCTGCGTAACTAAATTTCTGAGCATTTTGTACTGTTTTTTAAATAGTTCGCATTTAGTTTTCCGGAAAATAGCATGCACTGCATCTCGATCTTTCATTAAATTCCGAATTTCATCAGTTAACCATGGTGCAGGAGGACGAGTTACGCGTGATATTTTTAAAGGCGCGTGCCGGTCATAGAGTTGTATTATTAAGTTAGTGAAAATCGCCACTTCAGCTTCCAGCGATTCTTCTTCGTGAACAAGGTGCCATGGAAGTGTCAATCCATCTGCATTAAATGCTTGTTTATCGAATTTTGAAAAACCCCGGTATTTGATTAAGTGCGGTGTGTATTTAGGACACTTCAGATTGTAAACGAGATAAATTAGATCGTGTTTTGAAATCGCGGGAACTGAAAATTGACCGTGATTTCGAACTTTGTTTTTATTAGACACGATTATATGATCGATCCAAGTTTCCGTGCTCTTTGAGTGGTGTGTAGGTGCTAGGGGTAAAATTTCGAGGCACATGCTGTGGAAAAAGCGCGTAAACTGCTCTGCAGAAGGAGAGGCTTTTAATAAGTTATGATTAAAGTCACCCATTACAATAATATGTTCATAAGAATGGATCACAGATGCAAAGGTTTCGTCCAACATATCTATGCTGCCTAACTTAGGCGGTAAATATATGACAGCCAAGAGACATTTTTTTCCTAAAAGTCCGACTTCGATAAAAAGATATTCACTTCGTTGGCAATCCGTATTTGTTGAAGAGAGTATAAGTTTATGTCTAAGATCGTCGCGAATGTATATACCTCCACCTCCACCATGTGCGGCGACACTGGCTTTTCGATCAGCTCTTATCAAGCAGTACCCTGGAATTGCTACTAGTGCGGAATTGAGAGAATTTTTTAACCAGGTTTCGCTTAAGAGAAGCGCATGAAAACGGTGTTTAGATATTATTACTTCATCGTTACTTCATCGTTATGGCAGGGCAGAGACTGAGCATTTAAGTGTGCAACGTACAGACAGAAGGAGCGAGGATTAGGCTTATTTCTAGCATCAGACGCTTGTACCGTCGGGGAGAGTTTCCGGTCACCCACAGGTAAAGGATTTACAGGATGTGAGGGAAAGAGAGTAGGTAGCATTAACTGAGGGTTTGAAGGCGTTCGCAGAAGAAGAAAGGAAGGAGAATTCTCGGAAATATCCGAAAGTGGTTGAAAAAGAGGGGTGTGGAGTGGGGAGGTGGATCGGTAGGGGGCGCTCCTACGCTAAGCTTGAACTGCCTCCAGCTGGTCCCTGGTTTGCACCCGGGCACGACTATTACCACGTTTGATGACGATGGTGCCGTCTTCTGTCCACACGTTCTTGAGGCCAAAGCGGTCGATGGCAGCTTGTAGCAAAACCAGGCGCGATTTCGTGAGATCCTCACGAATCGTGATACCAGAATGCTTCAGTAGCCGTTTTGAGCGAAACATTTCACTCCGTTTCCTGTAACTAATAAATTTAACAATAATTGGCCTGTTTTTTCCGGGTACTTGACGACCTATCCGATGGCTCCTATCGATATCTTGCGAGGTTAAGTTTACACTTATCTTTTTGGCGACTTCTTCGATGACCAGCTTGTCGGTGTCTTCATTATCATTTTCTTTCACGCCGAATATCCGCAAGCAGTTTCGGCGTGAGTACATCTCAAGCTGGTCTGTCTTTTCTTCTAACTGAGATTTGAGATTTGAAATCTCACGGTCACGTTCAGCCAGTTTTTTCTCTAAACCTGCCTCAAGATTAGCATTGAAATTCATTGAGTCTTCCAAATGCTTTGCTACCAGTTCAGTTAGTACAGATGCCAAAGAGCGTAAGAAAGTAGGCGAAGTTACTGCCTTATCCAGTGCCTCATTCACTTGCTCCGTAATTTTGGTTTCAAGATCAGTATTGGTACTAGATGCGTTCTTGTTGCTCTTCGTCATCTTAAGATAAGTAATTAAGCAGAAAGTCAGATCAGAAAAAGACACTAGGAGAGAAGTTTCGTGGAGGGTGGTCGAGGAGTAGAAAATTAAAAGAACAGTAGAGCGGATCTCAGATCAAGTAAGAGTAAGATAAGTGAGAATACAAATGAAGCTCAAGAAGAAAGATGCAATATAATTTCACTGAATGGTAAAGAACAGCAAAATATACTTATCTTTTCGGGCTTTTACAGCGTCAGGCGATCGTCGAGTGCGAAAGTTTTAACGGTGGCTACCTGCAAAAGAAACTACCTGCTGCCTAGCTCGGAGCGCCAAGGGACGATGCTTACACCGCGACGGTCATCCACAGACTCATGGCACAGATGGCACTGGTTCCCCGTACAAAAGGTTCAAAAGGGTAGTTCATTAACAGAACTTTTATTTGTACTCAAGATATTCATGTGATAAGGTTAATAATGTGATTATGGCCGCACGAGAAGAATTAATAGACTTTGAACGTGGAATGATAGTTGGAGCTGAACGCATTGGACATTCCATTTCGGAAATTGTTAGGGAATTCAATATTACGAGATCTTTACTATCATAACTGTACCGAGAATACCTCATTTGAAGCGTAACCACTCACTAAGGACAAAGCGGTGTTCGACGGCTTTCACTTTATGACCGTGAGTAGCAGTGTAGAGTTGTCAGTGCTTACAGAGAAGTAACACTGCGTGAAATAACCGCGGAAATATATGTAGGACGTACGACTAACGTAACCGTTGGAACAGTGCGGCGAAATTTGGCTTTAATGGGCAATAGTAGCTGAAACCCGACTTGAGTGCCTTTGCTAACTGCAAGACATCGCCATCAGGGCCTCTCCTGGGCTCGTGACCCTACTGATCGAACTCTAGACGACTGGAAAACCGTGGGTTGGTCAGATGAGTCCCGATTTCAGTTGGTAAGAGCTGACGGTAGGGTTCTAGTGTGACCCAGACCCCATGAAGTCATGGACCCAAGTTGTCAACAAGATACAGCGCAAGCTGGTGTTGGCTCCACAATGGTGTGGGATGATTTGCCATGTAATGAACTGGCGCCTTCTGTGCAACTGAACAGATCATTTACTAAAAAAATATTCAGTTACTTGAAGACCATTTGCAACCACTCATGGACTTCGTGTTCCCAAACAACGATGGAACTTTTATGTATGAGAATGCGTCCTGACACCAGGCCCCAACTGTTCGCGAATTCTTTGAAGAACATTCTGGACAATGCAAGCGAATGATTTGACCACCCAGATACCCCGGATCCCATCAAGCATTTATGGTACATAATGGAGATGTTTTCCCGTGCAAAAATCCTGCACCGTCAACATTTTTTCACTTATGGATTACTATAGAGGCAACATGGCTTAATAGTTTTGCAGGGGACTTCGAAAGAGGTGTTGTTCCCTTGTGTTAGACGTGTTGTTGCTTCCAGTAACGGAGTTGAGTATGTGTTTTACAGACTTCTTGGTAGCAACGAATGCCAAACTATAATACAGCACAATGGAATTATTCAATACAATGTCACAGAATGCATGTATGAAATTTATAATTATATGTTTAGAAAAGTTCTACAAAAAGGCATATTTCAATTTAATAAATCAAAAAAACAAAACAGAAAATACCGTTGGCGGAGTACAAAACCAAACGCTAATTGATAAATTAATATAAGATCCCGTTATGTCCTCAATTTTACCTGCGATTTGGGGCTTTCATTTAAACACCCATATCCTCTGTGGTCTGTTTGATAAGAAATTCAGCCCTGCCAAGATATGAATGTCCGAAAGCATTGACTCTCTCATCCCTTTCCGCAAAACAGAGAATTTTTTAAAAGCGCACTAAGATAAAACAACAAAATAAAATCGTAGCTTTTAATATACCCGTGACATTTTTCGTGTAAATTATAAACGGTATTATACTCAATATGTTTGTATTACAGCATTATACATGACCTTTTTTGTTACAAGAAATTATTCATAAAATGACTTCTGATGGCAGATATTATGACGTATTTGCCGTTTACAGTACGAATAATTGCGCCAACAGTTACGTAATTACGTCGCTTCTCTTTGCAAAACACGTTCTCATTGAGTGAATGCTGATGAGGTGTTGACGTAATTAAACGGTGACATGTACTAATGCAATAAAGTTTAACATATAAACTAGTTGCCGCTGAAAACTATATAGTGACAACTAGTTTACCCCTTTATTATACTAGTATATTAAAGTTCACTTTAATATACTAGCACATTATATTGTAGTATACCATTTTAATTTATAAAATGTACGTTGCTGCACGACAAACTTTGAACCAGTACTGAAGCGTTTGCTTCCAAGCAGGAATACTTTTGAGCATTGAAAAATAGAAGATGGGCGTTCGCACCCCAAAATGTACCTCAAGTTCTCTTTAAGAAGCAAAAAACTTTATTTCAATTTGTTGGCTACAATTATCTATATATTTAAAAAAATAAGGTATTCTGCCATGGCTTCGTTTAGAGCTTCTACTGAACCGATTGTAGTATTTTTTCCTTTAAATGAAAGAATGTGATCCCTAGATGTGTTATCAGATATTGTTTGAGTTGATTCACTAACATTTACGGTGTAAATTAATTAATTAAGTCATTCTTTAATAGTACGCTTATCAATAGTCAATTGTTTTCTTCCAAAGGGTTGCTGTTTCAAAATCGATTATATGAAATGATAGATGCCAGTCCACGCTACTTCATAGTCGCGCTGCTTGATGTTTTGTTTTGATTGTTGAGATGTGTTTACAATTCGTAAAGGTTTTGTTTCAGTGTAATAATTGCATTGTGGTGTTGACAGTTTGCATGTATTTCCTTTTGTGGAGTATTTTGTGGAGAACATTCGGACAGTGGGTTTTGTTCGGTTGTACTGAAGTAGTGAAGTTGTTCACAGGTTATGTCGAATTCCGTATCGTTGCCCACGTGCCCCAAAAGACGCAAACGTAGTACATTGACTGGGAGCAGGGAAAGAGAACGTCAGCGTATGTGTCGTGATAGTGAGGTCATTTCGTTTTCTGTTGGGCCATTGTCTATGAAATGTCACTTTTGTTCTGCTTTGTACTTCCCATGCGAGAGAAATTCTGCAAACGAGTTTACTCTGTGTTGCTTAAATGGGAAAATAAGTTTAGCTTCGAGCAATATGCCAGAAGTAATCAAATTTGTTTATAGGAGATGATGACACATCAAAAACCTTTAAAAATAATATCCGTCAGTATAATAGTGCTCTTTCTTTTGTGTCATTTGGTGTATTATTGCAATATGTGCAATATGTGTCATATTGCATTGCCACCTGGTCAAGGGCCATACGTGTTCTAAATTTTGGGAACTCCACATCACAGAATATCTTCGCTGTATCCTGAAGATCCAAACAATGCAACATATTGTGAACATTAGTCTTGGCACAGTATTTTACATTTATCTCAGATCTCACCGTCAAATTTTGACGGGTTCTCACTAGTATTCCTTTATTAGTACTCAGTTGATAAATAGAATTCCACTCTAGTTACGTACATCTTGAGATTATTTTAGATGGTTTCATTTCTTTTCTTTACACTGTTTACAGTTGCTCAATATTATAGTTAACATTATCAATAATTTTCATTTCTCAATTTAAGATTCATGCAATTCTTGGATTATATTCGATACATTCGATATATTCGTTTTATCAACAACAAATATTATCGTCTTTCGTTATAAGTTGTAACATGCATTTATGTAGTTTATCATGAGGTGCAAAATGTTCGATTATATGGTTATGACACATTGAGTTCGTGAGGTTCACAACCAAAGTTTAAGTGTAAATAAATGAGAAATTACCAGCGCAGTACGCTCTCTTAATTATGATGGTAAGGTTATCTAACGTTTTGTTCCGCGAACCGACTACTGAATTCCCTTGTTCTGCTGGAATTATTAATTACACTTCGCATATTGCAGGAAGTTTAAATTGAAATATTCATACGTACATGATTCATTAGTATTCTCCGTAGTTGTATTTGTCATTACCACATAATCATCATGTTAACAGCAACTTAAAGTCATTTTCCGATTAATGTAACTCTTTGAAAGGAATCATTTTGTATTCTGATAAGCTTGGTGACTATTTAATGTTCATGTTCAATAAAATCATGATATTTTCTTCTTTATCTCTTTTCTTTCCCTGGTTTTCTCTCTATTTCTTTATTGTGGTCTTTCTTCTCCTTCTTTCTATTTCTTCCACTCCTTTATCATTATTCTTTTTATTTTAGTTTTTTTCTCCTCTTCCTCTATCATTTCCTTAACTTCCTCCTTCTTCATCATTCTCGTCTTTGTTCTCCTCATCCTGCTCGTTGGGGCTCATACTAAGAGCAGTGGGAGTTGCCAACTGCAAAAATTATTGCAACAAGAAGCCTGTGAAACAAACCGCAATCAGGTTGCCTAACAGCACAAATTGAAAACGACAGAGATTCATATACTGCGGTTTTTATAGAGCTGCCTCTCAATTCCACTTAAGGCCCGTCATCACGGTGGCATTTTTGCTCGTTTTTTGCGTCTTTCTCTGTCGTGCCGCTAGGCGTTGCATGCTCGCGGCAGTATTAATCAGTGCTGCAGATGAAGCGACTCCAGGAGCATGGCCGGGAAAGACGCCAAAAACCCTGCCGAAATGCCACCGTGGTGACGGGCCTTGAGTGGATTCACAGGCAACTGTGTAAAAAATGCAGTGCAGTGCTCAGCTAAATTGAATCGTTTATTTCAGAAACCCGTCAAACGCCAAATGAGTCATGTCGAGAAAATTGAGAAAAAGTGTCCCAGTTTTTCCGATTTCAAAACATTTTTTTCATATTAAAGCTGTTAATAAATGCACATTTTTCAGGTAAATATGGAATAAGCGATGTGCCTATCCTCATGGAACAATATTCCATCGCTAAAGTGCATTTTAAATTTTGGCGTTTGACGGGTTTCTGATATAAACGATTCAATTAATTGTCATCTAGGGCTAGCTAATTGTAGCTTCTTAAAAAACATGTTGTCTGTCAAGACACAACATTTTTAAAAAGTTACCAAAAGCTAAATATATTAGAAATTGTTAACGTTTCTTTTGTGTTAACGTAGTTTCATATATGCTCATGGGAACGTGTTTACTTAGCCTAAAAACAAAACAGTATTAATTTTGTCATAGTCGCTTATGACTTTGAGAAGAACATAAAATTACAAAATTAACCAAATTGAGATAATTGGGTTTAGTATTACTAAATGAGAGGGACTGAATATTCACAATAACAGCTTAATAGTTTACAAAATGTTCAAGACTAACATAAAAAGCAATGCACTTATAACTTAAAATCTATAATTTTATTTAACAGCTTGACACTTCACATTAAGTCAAAAGGTCAAATATTCACAGCAATTAATTGTCCAAATAACTTGTAATTTTTAAGAGTTAAAAAAAGTTGTAACAGTTAAAAACACAAAGGTCTACAAGTTTTTAGTTCTTAAACATTTTATAGTTACTACTTTTTATTCTTTCCATCAAGTTAAACATTATTTAACTGATAAGGTATGCTCATTATTAAACATACTTACAAGACTCCTTTGAAGCATGCTTTAGAACTTTGATTACCATTCAAAGAGAGTAATAATTCTTTTTAAATATTACCGTTTTTGAGATTAAAAATTGTATTTCACAGGCAAACTTTCCTCATAACTTAAAAAATAATTTTCCTCTCTTTTAGGACAAAAATAGTGATAAAATCTCTAGGGAAGAAATATTAAACTATTAAAACACACAGTATTATGTGTTAAGTTCTCCAATTAATTTGTAAATTTTTACATATAATTGAATTCTTTTTTATCTTTCTTCATCTTAGTTTTCAAACATAACTTTAAACGTACACTTTCTATCTTAAGATAGTTCCAAAATCCAACTAGCTCATAATTTAGAGAAAATTTTCACTTTTTAATGCCTCGTTTCTCAAGTTATAAGTGGTTATAAGAACAATTATACGGCATTCTTCTTACATTCTCAGTAAACATGTTCACATTAGCATATAAATCATTTTTAGCACATTGGTAATCATAAAAATCTGGAAAAATTCTAAAAGTTTTAATTTTTGAAACTTTTAAAAAAGCTTGGGTTTTGAAGGAAAATTTTCCTCTTAAACTGGAGAGCTGAAATTTTTTGTAATCTCTATAAGAATCAAACGGAATGAAAACATCCGTGGGGAGCGATATTGTTAACAACAAAGTCTTTTTAAGACAGCCTAACCTACGGGTATACAAGTAAAACAGATTCTTATTATAAAGGAAATGGACGATGTTAAAAAACATTTATTATCTCTCCGATGAAACATTTCCAACAAACGTCAAATGCAGCTCCACCGTGCACATCTATTTCAATCCACGCGGTTTCCGAGTGAGGAAGTCCAGCGGAGGAGAGAATAACGACATCTTCGCGGTCACCGCGAGGCGAAGCGCCCGCGAGGTCGAGGGCGAAGGAAGTGGCCAGGGAGGTGGTGCCGGGGGAGGATGGGGATGCACGATGGGGTGGAGAGTCGGAGGCGTTGGGAGGAGCCGGGAGTAGTGCGGGTGGGGGCGGGGATCCGAAGTCGTGGGCGGGAGGGGAGAGAGGACGGGGGCAGGCCGAGGCTGAGGGCGGGCAGAGACGGAGCGAGGGCGGGGCTCAGTCCGACTGGAAAGGGCGGGGGCGGGTCGATGTTTGGCAGGGCGGGAAGGGAAGAAGTAAGTAGGGCGAGCTAGGGCGGAAGACGGGAAGAAATGGGGCAAGGGCAAGACTGGGCGGGGACTGAGCGGGGCTGGTCGGGAGCGAGGTGGGGGACGGAGGGGCGGGGAAATGCGGGGACAGGTCGGGGGAAGAGCGTGGCGGGATGGTGCAGAATGGTGGGCGATGAGGGGGCGGGGTAGGGGGAAAGGGCGAGGAGAGAGCGTGGCGGAGGGAAAGAGAGGGACGAGTGGAGACTGGCTGAGGGCAAGGCTGGGAGGAGACAAGGCGGGGCTGTCCGGGAGCGAGGTCGGGGACGGAGGGGTGGGGAAATGCGAGGACAGGGCGGGGGAGGGGCAGGACGGAGTGGTGCGGAACGGTGGGCAGGGTGGTGGCGGGGCGTGAGCGGGGCGGGGTCGGGGCGGGGAGAGAGAAAGGCGGGGACGGGTCGGGGGTGGGTCGGAGATGGGGCGGGGACGGGGCGGGGGCGTGCCGGAGGCGAATCGGGGGTGGGTCAGTGGCAGGTCGGGGACGGATGGGGGCGGAGGCGGGGGCGGGGCGGGGACGAGTCGGGACGATGGCGCGGTGGGGGGCGAGAGCAAGAGATGGGGCGGGGCGGGAGGCGGGAGCAGGGGATGGGGCGGGGCGGGGAGGAGGAAGGGAGGGGTCGGGGAGGGGGCGAGGCGGAGCAGAACAAGTCGGCACGGGAAGGGCGGGCCCGCTCCGAGCGCCCTCGCTGACTTCGTTACCCGGCGGTGGCGACTTGTTAGCCGCGGCGAGAAGGCGGACGTGCTGCGTCGGGAGGTGGGCGTGGGCGTGGGCGGGGGCGGTCGGGCAGTGGCGGTCCGGAAGAAGGTCGCGGCAGCCACGACGCCTGCGGCTAAATAGATTTGCAGCATATTTGCGGCGGCGGGCGGCGGGGGCGGCGACCCTGAGTGCAGCGGCGCCCGGAATGCCAATGCCGCGCCCGCTAAGGTCGTTACGCAGCAGAAACGAAGGCGCTTCCGCCCACACAGCGACGGGGCTCTTCTTTCGCGGCCACCGGAAGGGCTTCTGCCGCGCAGGTCGGGGGCGCTTCCATTACTCCGTCTTATTTATATTGGGCTTCATGTTGATTATGCTACGAAAGTTAACCTTTCTGTTGCTTGCAGTGAATTGGAAGTTAGCGTTCAAGGTATATCACCGTTTCTCGCTTCTCAACTTCTAATATGTTCGGTCTACGCAGTCTCCTGCTCGTAGACCTCTTGCCTCCATGTCTCGTTTTACATCTTTCTTCCAGCTTCTGGACGGCCTGCCACACTTCTTTCCTGCATGTGCCTACAATCACATTTTAGTTGACCACCTTTTGTGATCCATCCGTTGGAGATGCCCGTACCAATCGCGTGTCTAAGATGGATTCTTCTAGATTTTTTTGTAGGAAGCCTTCGTATGGTACATGATGGAATTTCCACACATGGCAGCTCCTTCTCTAAAAGTCCTTTTCAAGAGACATCAGTCCAGCTTTATCTCTCTTTCATAATTTCTACGTTTCTTCTTTTTAAGTAGATATGCTCTGTACTCTTGTTTTATAAATAATGCGTTTAATTTATTTTGTGTCTTTTGTGCTCCAAAGTATAGGGTTTAATTACTGGATCACTATTTTTTCTTGTTCTATTTTATTTGAAATATCATCAGCACTTCTAGCATTCGAGAAAAGAGTTACTCCCAGATATATATCTGACTTGCATTGTTTGATTTTGTCAGTTACTATGGCGAGTTCCCCATATCTTTTAGCACCTCCTATCATATTTTCCGCATTCAAGGTAAGATTTGCAAATGCTGATAGTACGCAATCCGATAACATGGAATGGATTGTCATTGATTTTCAAAAGCTAAAGTGAAAGACGAGTCTCATTTAAAATGTCCAAAATAAACTTAAAGAACTATGGAAATGGTGCTTCCCAATTACACTAGCTTTTTCAAATTTGCATTACTGGCATTTGTAAATTAATGAATTTATTATCTACCACATTCTTTGAGCAGGTTTCCAGCCTTTATTTTGTGATAAATGTCGACATATGCTCTTTATTTCGCAAAGATAAATGTAATTTTCTATGCAATGCAAATAAATTAGTTTCTTGTTTTAACAACTTTACCTGACTGAGATATATTGTTCTCATCGCAGCCAGCGAAGTACCAACCAGATTCCTCATTAATCGTGCCGAGGTGGCTCACGGATCCACGTCAGTCATTGTAGACCCACTCGCAGAAGCCTAACTCGTGAGCCTATCGCGATTTAGAGGGAGACATTTTCTAGATGCTGACAATACGCCTTGTAGGTCTTCAAGTTGCACGATCTACTGATGAAATGGTGGAAATTAAGGACGGGTTTCAGATTCAACCTTCTCCCATGCTTCACCCATGAATAGTTCTCCCATGAACAGTTCACCCATGATCAGTTAAACCACGATCAGTTCAGCCATGATCAGTTCACCCATGATCAGTTCAGCCATGATCAGTTCACCCATGATCAGTTCAGCCATGATCAGTTCACCCATGATCAGTTCACCCATGATCAGTTCACCCATGAACAGTTCACCCATGATCAGTTCAGCCATGATCAGTTCACCCATGATCAGTTCAGCCACGATCAGTTCACCCATGATCAGTTCACCCATAATCAGTTCACCCATGATCAGTTCACCCATGATCAGTTCACCCATGATCAGTTCAGCCATGATCAGTTCACCCATGATCAGTTCAGCCACGATCAGTTCACCCATGATCAGTTCACCCATAATCAGTTCACCCATGATCAGTTCACCCATGATCAGTTCACCCATGATCAGTTCACCCATGATCAGTTCTCCCATGATCAGTTCACCCATGATCAGTTCACCCATGATCAGTTCACCCATGATCAGTTCACACATGATCAGTTCACCCATGATCAGTTCACCCATGATCAGTTCACCCATGAACAGTTCACCCATGAACAGTTCACCCATGATCAGTTCACTCATGATCAGTTCACTCTGGACTATAGCCGCGATACTCGAACCTCCGGAACCTCCGGAAGTCCGGATTTTACCCGAACTCCCTTCGCCACCCAGGTCGGCTAAGAATGGAAGGCAGAGGACGTAAAATTTATTGCTGGTAGTGAGAGGCCCATCATGTCACAACAAGGAAGCAAAATATCCAGAACCCCAGGCAAGGTTTGTACCCGCGAACATCCGAATCGAGCCGCGAAAGGCGCACTTGGATAGCGAAAGGCGCATTTGGATAACGTAACCTTGAAAAGCGAATTAGAGTAGCGAATCTGTAAACTACATCGTATATGTTATTTATATGGCTTCTATGACGGTTCATGGGCAGAGTACTAGCTTTTCAAGGTGTGGTCTCGGGTTCGATTCCCGGCAGAAAGAGATATTTAGCTTTCCTTTAAAGTCGTCCCTGTCTCTGTAGCTGTGTGACGAAGAAAAGCTTAGGTAGGTGGATTATGCTACTTACGGTGAAGGAAACACGTCATTCCCACTACATGTCGCTCTTATATCCAAGCATGGAAATTTAACTAGGCCCAGGCATGGGAGACACCGTTAGCTAACCGGCAAAATAAGACTACCAACCCAAAATGCCAAATAAAAGCATACATTATTTCTAAAATATGTTGTTTTTTCGTCCCTTTTCCATCTGAACTATTGTGTCAAATCTCAGAAAATGAGATATTGTTTGAAAGATGAAATTCTTCGATGTCCACACGTGCAGTTTACTCTTTTGTATGCATTTATGTGCATTTGGCATTTTAGATCAATTATCCGACTCCGCTAGGCAGCTAACCGTGCCCCCATGCCTGGGCATAATTTAATCCTCACACTTGGAGGTAAGAGAGATTTGCTGAACATGAGGTATTTCCTCCATTGTAACTATTAAAGTACGCCTGCCTGAACTTTTCTTCGTCACGTAGCAACAGAAACTGGGACGATTTGAAAGGAAAGCTATAATATTTTTCCTCGACCGGAAACCTAACATTGTATTGCCCCACAGGAAACCAGTACACTGTCCATGAGCCATCCTTGGGGATTTTGTGTATTTTGTAAACAATAATATGAACAAAAATTGAATGATCGGCATCACGCACAAGATGGCGGTAAGGCGGGTAGTATTGGGGCCAGGCAAGGAGAAACAGGGCGAGGACGAGGCTAGGAAGAAGGTGGATAATTGGGTAATTCGGCGTTAAGGCAAAGTAGGCTATGATAGGTCAGTGTACGGAAGAGCGGAGCAGGGCAGAACATGCCATAGCCATGCCAGGCCAGTCTAGGAAGAGGATAACTTATACACAGAATGCATTCCGTTTCCTAACTGAATAGATGAATATGGTAAATGAATATTCATAAAAATAAAACGATTCGGCTTCAAACTTCTCGATTAATTTAATACTATGGGACTCCAATAGTGTAAGAAAATTATCTAGACAGTACACTCTATGTCTCCTAAATTTTAATCGGAGGGGGCAATCATGTTGAACAAATTTGGCGTTTAACATTCTGGAAGTGTCTAAAATATTCAAATATGTGCAGGATGTACACGGTCCGAGATTTTATTGTAAGTGTTTTGAATGAATGTAAGTTTACCTAAGCGCGCGAAAAGTGCCTGTGATTACGTGGCGCAGTAAGCAACGTTAAGATATAAATAATGCTTCTTATGAAGCATTACTCCCACTTTCGGCGTCCAGCTTTCTAATGCAAACGTCCTAAGCAGTATATAATTTTGGTTGAACGATACTACAATAAGTTCACGCAGTTGTTTAAAATAGAAAGGGCGATAAGATGAATAAGTCAAGATTTTCTTAAAACGGTAGTATTTAAAAAAATTAAGAGTTGACAGGCTGTGTTGATCATATCAACAGTCGTAAATGCTTCTTAATGTTCGAAGTGGATACACTGCTTTCAAATTCCGTATCATATAAGCGTTGAACAACTTAAAAACATACGAATAAGTAGTTTCACCAAAGAAACACTAAAATGTGAAACCGTTATTCCAAAATTTTCTGTCATTTTCATTTAAATCTTCAACCCCTCGATTGCATGAGTTCATATAATTTGTATTAGCTTAAATTTGATAAATGATCATTTTTATGAGCCTCTATTTTTAGTATCTTCAATCACGTTCTTGTGAGGTCGACAATAAATCGATGTTGTTTTTTGTAATTTATCACCGATAACGGGTGTCCTACTACATAAAAATTAATTTAGTCTTTCATTGGCGATACTATTTATAAAATATAGTTATTATTGCTACATTTCAAAGTACTATACGTTTTAATGAGACTTTTTAATTATATTTTGAACTTTGAAGATGGAAATGAATCCAGAACGAATCTTTAAATACAATGTGCACCAGGTACCGCTCGGTTCCCAGCTTCACCGTAACAGGCTCCTTTCGGGCGTTCCCTGCGGAGCGCAGCGGCGCCTGGTGGGCGTCAGGTAAACCCGGCGTTCTCGGAATCGGGTTCCGCACTGGGCGGCGCGGGATGGGCGGGCGCCCGAGGCGGATGATTCGCCCGTGGGCGCGGGCGGCCGCGCAGCAGGAGAGCGTGAAGTGCGGCCAGGGCAAAGGGCGGGGGAGGTGCGGGGTGGGTTGGGGCGGTTAAGGCGAGGAGGTGCGGGGCGGGGTGGGGTTAGGTGGGGCGGGGAGGGGCGGGGCGTAGTGGGGCGGGGCGTAGTGGGGCGGTGCGAGGTAGGGCCGATAAGGGCGGGGTGGGGAGGAGTGGTGGGACGGGGCGGAGAGGGGCGAGGCGGGGCGGGGCGAAGTGGGGCGGGTTGGGGCGGTGCGGGGTGGCGTAGGGTTAGGCGATGCGGTGCGGGGCGGGGCAGGACGTAGTGTGGCGGAGTGGGGTAGGGCCGGTAAGAGCGGGGCGGAGAGGAGTGGTGGGACGGGGCGGAGCGGGGTGAGGTGGGACGGGGCGGGGCGGAGCAGGGCGGGGCGGGTGGGGCGCCTGTTGTGCATTAGCGAAAGCGCCAGCACAGGGGCCTAGAGACCGACTTGGATATGCGACTTCCACGTACTCGGACGTTGATGGGTGGAGACTTGGGGCCCGCGAGCGAATTGCATAACTGAATCCATCCATAACGGGGCGAGGAATGGATGGAATTTGAACGTGACTTGTCAATTGCATCAGTGGATAACAAGCTATCACGGCTTCATCCAGTTTCGATCCTTCTACGAATGTCAACAATATTTCAATTTTAATGACTCAATGAACCTTTGCAGCGTTTCTCAGACATGTTTTAGATTAGGTTTAAAGGTTTTCATGGTGACTTTAATTTTGCTTCATATGTTACGTTTCAAAATATCATTTTATCTACAAATTTTGCTCAACTTTGGGAAATTAATGAGAAAATTTTAAATTATATTGCAATCACAACTTCAAATTTAGGTTCATTAATTTGAGGAGAAAATGTTGGACTTTGTTACCAGAATCGAGTTTCATTAGTAGTTTCAAAGACAAGTATTGGCATTGAAAGCCGACAATAGAGAGAAAACATATGAAAAAATGTTAAAACAAGATGTGTAGAAATTCGAAGAAAAAATATAAGTTCGACAATATGTAAAAAATAAGGGGGCTCGCTCTTTCGTCTGACCACTCATATTTTCCTACACTCCTTTCCCAATCTAGCGGAGAAAGGAAGTACTATCTTGGGCGACGAAACAGGCGATTTGAATTTAGCTCAGAGGCTTCTTTTAGGCTTCAGTATCTTTTACATGAAGTCTACTACATGGTACAGCTGGCTTTACTCACCTCCAAAGGAAGGAGTACGAAGGATTTTTTCGCCCTTAAAAATCCACGTCTTCGAACGGGTTTGATTCCGCAAACAACGGCCCGGTACGCTAACCGTTAACCACCGAATCCACCACCTGTCGGACCAAGTGACGAGTGTTTCAGTCCCAGCTGGGCTGCTGCGGCAGCGCACAAGCCGAACAGTGTGCTCGTAACTCTGACGAGAATTCCAGTGTCACCACGCGCGACTCATTGTATTCTTTTCTTCTGGTTAGGGTTTTGTGAAAGAGTTTTCGCAAATTCTGTGGGAAAGTTACATAAATTAGGTTCCGGTTAATGATTTCATTATCATCTTAATATTTTTATATGCTCCTAATTTTGAAAACTTGTGTAGTCTCTGCAGATATTTCAGAATAGTTTGAGTAGTATTAGTGGATACTTTTTAAATAAAAAATAATATTAAACCTTAAAATATACCTATTTTCGGTCAGTTATCTTTATATCCCAAGTAAACTCCCCTCTCGACGCTACAAATTCTCGATATCAGAGGAGAATTTCAATGTCTAGGGTGATATGTCTATAACGATTGATTGTAGCTTCTGGGCGTGTTAACTTCAATTGTCATTAGCTCTGTTAACGTAGTGAATAATTTTATGGCTAAATGAGGTGGTGTTCTGCCCCCCCCCACTAAATTGTGAGATCTGGCGCCGACCTTCACGCCAGTTAGCCGGAGCTGTCTCATCTCCAGGTATCTCCTACCAGCGAGGCACCGCCCCAGCCGGGACAAACACCGAACTCCGAAATGTTCTCCGAGCAGGTGGGGTGGGCTTATGCATGAAAGTGCAAGGTTTGAGTATACGACAAGGAAGACGACGGAATGATTACTAGGTGATCGTGCCCCTTTTGTTAGGATTCGTCCTTTTGTTAGGATAACGCTTCGGCATTTGTCTGGTATTGAATTGGAAACCACTGAACACTACTGATGAGAGCAGCTGGTCGCTGTAATTCTCCTCCAGAAAACGGCTGAATTAAACTTATCTATGTAGCTAGTCTCGAAAATCCTGCATCCATCGGGGATCGAACCCTGGAGTGTCACTCCCGGTCAGAGACCCTGGAGTGACATCAACTGATGCCCTCAGCCGCGTAAGCCAGTATCATAAAAGAGTGTATTATCACTTCATATGTAGAAATACAGTTCAGTTTGAGCTGCAAAAATATAGTACAAACAATCGTAATAATAATGTCAGAGAATGAAATTAAATTTCAGATTTTTGAAACAAAAATGGATCTTTTGATTTGAAAAGTCTTGATCACTCCATCACGCTTAAAAAAGGAATGTCAAGCTCATTGATAAATGAAAATCCAGAAATCTCTTTTAGTCTCCTTTCAAAGAGCAACGGTGCACAGGTTCTTTTCGCGGAGAATCATTAGCTTGCGTTTTGCCAAATTTGTTAAAGGTTTTCTTGAAAGTAATTGCCCGAAGGCTGTCGGCGGTCTGAGTGACGTCACGTCGCAGGCTGGGGTAGCACAGCCTGCTGCCATCACATCATCGACGAGGCGTAACCCGGACAGGAGACAGCCTCTCTGCTGCAGAAGCTTTCAAAATTAATTACGTTAACAATGTTAATGGCGTTTAATGGTCTTCGGACGTTTACCACAGTCATAAGACTGTTCCCCATGTTTAAAAACTGTGCTCAGTTCAAATAGTTCGCTTTTGGACAATGGCGGCTCTTTAGACCGACCTCAGGTCCATGAATTTCACCCGAGTCGGCCGCATTGCACATTTTCGTAAAACAAGCCATTTCTTTTATCCACAAACCTTTTTTTCCAAAGTTTATTATTAATATTACTTTTTCTATTGTAGTTATCTAGGACTGTTGTAGTTGTCTGTTCCTGTTGGAAATACAAAATGCTGTTGGTTACTGTTTCTCAAAACCATTGTAGTGGCGCTACACCATTCACTTTGAAATAACGAACTGTGTATGACGGTTTTGTCAAGTATAGAAGAGCAAAAATATCCCAAATATGATAGAGGTATGCTCTCTTACCGATGAAATGCACTTGTGAATATATTTGTGTCGACTTTTGAAGAAGACAGTTTGCAATCCATTCAAACTAGCGACGGAAATATGTGGAGAGAAATTGCGAAATAATTTCTTATATAAAGTCGGAACAAATTTTGCTGATGCTAGAGATGTAGCCGGCCTATGACAGGTAGAAATCATGTGGTGAGGAGCTTTCAAATACAGGAGAATCAGAGCTCCAGAGCCACAGTTCCCCAGAGTACTGCAAGTATTTACAGTTCTAGAACTAGTTCCTGAATTATATTGAAATCGTTATCCACTGATGATATTTACTCATTCAAGCAGCGACTTGCACACTGGTGTTACCAACATTTATGTTACCCACTTTTTATCACCTAGTAGAAGCAAAAAAAATTCGTAGATTCAGTCATCATCGACTTGCATTATATTTCATGTTCGGGGTCTCAAGGATGCCTTTCATTTTACATTGACAGAGCTTGCTTAATAGCTGTTGAAAGGCTTGATTTTTGTTGTTGAATTATTCAGCATCTTTTATTCTATAATACAATAAATACAGGAATCAGTGTAAACACAATAATCCTTCTCCTTCCTCAAAGCCATGGTATTGTATTTGTTTGCATATGCGTCCATTTATTAAAAGATATGGTCAGAGTAGGTAATACAGAGATTTTGTTACAAGCATTTCAGCTGTTTGACAATTATTTCAACTGACGTATTTTTCATCAAATTTGTTGCAAGAATAGCTACTATTCTGATAGAGCTTAATTTCACAGATGATAAACAATACATAAAATGCAATTTGAGAAGTAAGTGTACCACAAAAATCGTAATACACTATTTTTAGATACAGTTGTGACGAGAAAACTTACACAATGGATTTCAAATAATTCATTTTATATTTTACTGTCTCGAGTCTTATGATCAAAATGTCTAACGAGAATACTTTCTACACTGTATCAAAACAATAAGGAAACAAATTGTCTCAAATTTCAACCATTCATCATCGAACGAATTCTGTTTGGATGTTTCCAAACATTTCTTCCAACCAGTATCTTACAAACAACTTCCCTTCTAGCCAAGCACAACACAACACAACCACGAAGTCTCGAGACCTCCTCCCTACGTCTCACATCAGACAAAGTTTTCTCTAACTTTTCTCCCCTCACGACCGGCAGCTGTTTGACGGCGGCGTCCTCCACTTGCCCTTTGATTCAGGGTCCTCCCACGCAGGGTTTGTGGCTCAGCCCTCTTTTGCTCCCAAGGAAAAAGCGAACGTGAAGATCGAATCTTAGTATAACGTATACTCGTAGGTGCTGTAGAATATAATAATAATAATAATAATAATAATAATAATAATAATAATAATAATAATAATAATAATAGCAATAATTGATGTAATTACAACGTGCAAAATTTTAGTCATATTGACAATGAGATTCTAATCAAATATGAGTAGAACGCAAAATTCTTATTATATCATGTTAGCAAAACTAGTGGTGTTAAAACAGCACGTACTTTCTCGCACGTATTTTAACACAAAATTACGCGAAAAGTACTCAAGTTACGTGAAGAGCACCCCAAATCACGCGAAAAGTTCAAAAGTATTCAGCCAATAAATAAAGTATTTTGATGATGCAAGAAAAATTGCCATTTTGTCAATCCATGTAGGTGTACTTTCTCGAATACACGGTGTGGTCAGAATGCATCACATGTAAAAACTAGTGGCACTCAAACAGTACTTTCTCGCCCACATTGTCACGCAAAATTACGGGAAAAGTACTCACATTTTTGATAAATTGTACGTGACCTTATTTCAAAATCTATCTTTAAGGAACAGATTTCATTAAAGCAAACATCTCTATCTTTATAACTGTAGTTATAGTAAGACGCCGAGAAGGTTTGAATTTTGGCGATTTTCGAAAAATCAGAATTTGAAACGAACACGAATCTTGCACCATTCTTTTAAAAGTCCTTTACACAATCTAACAACAAAATTTAATAAAAAAACGGTGGAGCCTTTTTTATTTGTAAAATGTCCCAGGAGTCTTGTAATGTACCCTTCAAAATTAAAATAGCGGTTTTGAATTCAATGCACCGCTACATCAGCCAGATGGATGGCGAAATATCGATTTTGGAGAAAATCTGCTTATAAATTTTATTAATTTAGATATTGTTTATTCTTTTGTGAATGTAAAACTACTTCCTTAATAATAGAATTAAAAATGTATTTTCCTGAATAACATTTCGAACAAACATATCGATTATGAAACATTTTCATTTGTCTTTTATTCTTACTTAGAAGGTTGTTTGTTATTCTTACTTAGAAGGTAAGTTGTTGTAGCTGGGGATTCTGGTAGTATAACATAAAAAAGTGTTTTTAAAATTTTGATAAAAAAGTCCTGAATTAATTCTATTTTTAATTCTCAATGTAATTGTTCATTGCTTATAATCCATGAGCAAGTTTTCTCAGGCATATTTTCCTGGTGCGCTGGGGGCTTTCTGGGCCATGACACTTTGATTTCGGGTTTCTTTCAACGGACGCGCTTCTAATCAAGCCCCGCAATGAGGAGGGGTCCGCCGCGGTAGGGGCTGCTCAAAGCTGATTTCAATTTTTATCTGGAGGTAAAGGCAAGGAGAAAAAATTGTTCAATGAAGCTTTCAAAAAAATCCTTTCGCGGAAGGCAGTGGCTCGAAATATTTTGGGGTGGCGCTTTTGAGAATAAGCGAAGGCAGACCGTGTTCGAAGGTTACAACCGTCGTCGCCTGAAATAAAATTTATTTCCGACTTTGAAAAGACCGCAGGCGACTGCCTGGCAATTAAGCGGTTAGCCTTAAGGCTGGAAGAGAGAGGGTAGCGAGGGGGAAGATATTTGGAGTCACGCAGCATGAAGAGAGGAAGAGGATGAAAGAGTCAGGAAGCGGCGGTAGAGCCGTTAGGGTGCGTTCAAAATGTTTGCAGTTGATGGAAACAAAAGGATTTACAAAAAGGAGTCCAAATATCAAAGAGCCAACTGAATTGCTGCAGGAGGAATTAAATAAGACAGAAGAATGGAGACAAGGGAAATAATTAAAAGAAAAGTCTCTTAGAATTTTCATTATGGCTTGTATGTTGGTAAAATGGAAAAGGGCCCTTGAGAATTTAGGGGATGATGCGTTATTAAAAATATTTTGATACTGAAATTTCAACAAGTTATGAATTTTAATGGTCCCGTTTTTAAATCGTGGTTATGCAATTATCAGCCTATTAACCTCATAAAGATCAAAAAATTTAACTCGATCAATGATGGATGGAACGGTAACTTTGCGTCCTCGTCTGTTATATTCTGCTAAAAATAATATACTAAAACAAGTATTGATTATATTTTAATAGTCTCCTTCTTTAAACAAATTTTCAACTACTGTTGATAATCTGTAGCTACATAATTCTAGAACAAATGTATTCACAGAAGAATGTTTACTCTATACATGCTCTTAAGGAACACAATTATTTTTCTACCTTCCCACTTAATTTATAAATTTTTACATTTCAGTGCAATGTTTGTCTTTGAACTAGTATCTAAATCTGTTTTAACGGATAATTAAATTAATTTTTAATTTTTTGAATCATTTAAGTGATATCTATGTCTTATTAACTGCTAAAATGGTTTTATTTGCAAACAAACAAAAATTATGAAATTAATTCTGCTTTGAAATTTTATCAGATCAGGGCTCCGCTTATAAGGGAATACACAAATAGAATTATGATTGGGCATTAAAAATTTGTCAAAGGATTCCAGAAATCATTCAGTACTGTGAAAAATTAACCTCTCATTCCTTTCTGTTCCTCTTCATCATCTCCTTTAATATATTTATTTTCTTCTACTGCTCCTTTTTAAACCTTTGATTCTCATATTATCCTTATTTTTCTCTTCCTATTCTCCATCCTAAGATTCTCCATGTTCATCCCTTGTTCTTTCCAACTTTATAATTATCTTCATCTTCTTTCACTTCTCCACCTCTTTCTTCTCCTTTCCCAATCTCTTTGTCTTCACCTTCGTTTTAATCATATTATTCTCCATTTATTTCTCTTTCCTATTTTTTTTAACATTCTTCTACGCATTTTTCATTCTCTTCTTTTAATTTTGCTTTGCTTTCTTCTTCTTCTTCCCCTTTCCCACCTTATTCCTTGCTATCATTCCTTCTTCTGTTCTTGTTATCATTATGTTTTACTTTTTCTCATTCTTCTTGTTCTTTTCTTCTCTTTTGTTTTCTTCTTCTTCTCCATATTTTTCTATTTCCTGTTGTTGTTCTTCATCCTTTCCTTCTCCCCAGTCTTCCAAAAACTATTTATGTCGCATTATAGCTGCAGGTGTCATGGCTGGGAGCTCACTGGAATATGAATACGAAAGATAATTTCAAGAGGACCTAATGAAACTTAATGCAATGAAGCATCAGATATCGATTCGCAGTGCTGAGCTGATATTATTAACCTAAATTGAAGCACAGCATATGTTTTACTCAACGGAAATACACGTTTGAGGTTCCATGATGTTGATTTTTTTTATTCAAAACGTCCGTCAGTCTGTCTGCCCGTCGGTCCATCCTACCAACTAAATCATTCCAACCAACCACAATCCTACCAACTAAACCATTCGTGGGATTTGTTTTCAAAATGAATATTTGCAGTTCGATTTGTCCCGACTGAAATCTCTCAGTTTTTGAAAAACAGTCTTTAGATAACAATTATAACTTTCCCTCTTAACTCTGAATTTTGAAAAATTACAAAAGTTTGGATTTTGTTTGAGATCGTTTTAAATATAAATTTCAAGATAAAAAATTTTCTCCAAAACATTTGTTTTCCTGAATTAGTTCTTCACTTAATGTCTTTTTCATTTTTTCCCTTTTTGTAATTTTTGACCAATTTTGAGTGAAGAAAGAGTAATTTTTAAAAACAAGATTTTCTCAAATACAGCCCCTATTTTTTCTTTATTTTTTGTCTACAGATAGTGATAAATGTACTGTATAAAATGGCACAAACCTATATTTGCTGTATTCATTCCCTTTCTTAAAAACAAATACGCGAATATCTTTCTTTCTTTCTTTTAAATATCTCTCTCGCCGTTAATTTGCACATTTTCATCGATTTGTGTACATCATTGCATTTGTGAGTGGAAGTGCTTCAAAGGACTTTCAATGAAGTTTCTCGAAAACTCAGAAGTTTTCTGTAGAAAAGAGATTCGAATTTCTCACTTACAGTTACCAATATTGCAACAAAAATGTCCATAATGAACGAGATTTTACTCTTGGAAATTTAAAGAAAAATATGGATAAGTTAAGGAAATTCGGAGAAAAATCAAATGAAGTAGTAAAAGATTTTGCAACAATATCTTTGAACTAATCGAGTATCATCTAATATTAGAATTACAGAATAACGCGAAGAACAGTTTACAGGTGAACTTTTAGGTGCATTTTTGTGCATATTCGCAAAAGGCCTAAAAATGTAGCAGACATGATTCACACCTGCAAGTATTTTTTATGGCGATCACTATTTTGTAATTGATATTTTGCCAGTTCATATTCCCTATGAAGATAACAGTCAAGACAATTGGACATTTTTGAACGACAGTGTAACATTATAAGCTACTACGATAAGGCAGTTAGAAATTTTCAACACATGAAAATACATTTAAAATAGGTTACAGAATTCGTGACCCCACAGCTAGTTGATAAAGTGTTTTGACGATGCAAGAAAAAATGCCATTTTGTCAACAGACACACGTGTTTTGTAGAATTCTCTTACCCAAAGAGATTTTTGAGATATGTGTTGTATTGTAAGTGTACTTTCTCGAATACATAGTTTGGTCAGAATCCATCGCATATGAAAACTAGAAAGTACTTTCTAATCCGCGTTTCACGCAAAATTACGTGAAAAGTACTCACATTTTTGAAAAATTGTACGTGACCTTATTACAAAAAATATCTTCTTTATAATATTTATATTTATATTTCTCTATATTATATATGATTTTTTTTGTATTTCAAGAACATCAAAAAGTTATCGGGCGCGGTAGCTCAGTGCTTCAATCGATGTTACTGGAGTGCCTTTTTCCCGGGAGGTCCTAGGTTCTAGTCCCGATGGCGGCAGGATTTTCGACTCTATCTTGAGAGCTAGGTCGAATTCAGTCGCTGTCTGAAGAAGAATTATAGCGGCCGGCTGCTCAGATCGGTAGTTTTCCGTGGTTTCTCCGATCAACACCAGGCGAATGCCGGAGCGGTACCCTAACAAAGGGACCAAGTACCGCGTGCGGTCTTTCCTTCGTCTTTCTTGTCCTATCGTCACCCCTTACACACACTAACATGCACAACACTACCACACATGGCGGTAGACCGGTCGGGTCGGGGCAGTGGACGTTGTCCCGGCTGGAGTGGTGCCCCACTCGTGGGAGATAACTGGTTGAGGAAAATCCTGCTTGTCCACGGTAGGTCCATCCAGTAGGGAAGATCACCGCCACCTCCCGATGAAAAACATGCACTGCACTTACGAGACTAATGAGCTCAGTAGTTGACGTGACCAGAATCGGTAATCAATCAATCAATAAAGTTGTTGTTCCATAATATCGCCCCTTAATTACTTTTTTTTAAATTGATTGATATATTGATTGAGTTTTGCGTATTTCCGGGTCATTCCGTCAACTGCTTTGGTCATTAGTCCCGTTAGTGAAGTGCATGTTTTTTGCAGGATATCGCGGTTGATCTTCCCCCGCTGGGTGGCAAGATCCGGCGCCGACCTACCGTCGGCTAGTGGGGTTTCCCCCTAACCAGGACTCTCCCACCAGCGGGGCACCGCCCCAGCCGGAACAAGCTCTTAGCTCCCGACCGATATCCCGGAATATGTGGTAGTGTAGTGCATGTTAGTGTAAGTGTGTATATAAGAGGAGAGGATAGGACAAGGAAAGATCGTGCGCGGTCCGTGACCCGTTTGGTAGGGTACTGCTTCGGCATTCACCAGGTGTTGATCGGAGAAACCAAGGAAAACTACCGATCAGAGCAGCTAGCCGCTAGAATTCTCCTTCAGACAGCGACTGAAAAGCTAGTGTCGCAAATCCTGCCGCCGTCAGGACTGGAACCTAGGACCTCCCGGTCAGAGGCGCTGCAGTGACATCAGTTGATGCAATGAGCTACCGCTCCCGGTCCCGTGAATTACAAATATATATTTGCGGGAGGTCTATTCCTTAGAGACTCGTTGTCACGTGACGTCACCAATGTCATATATTGCGATACACTGAATATTAGAATTCACTTGATACGCACTTTATGAGAGAAGGTGGAATTACACAATTGAATATTTGCATTTTTCAGTCAAAATCGACACTCCTACTTAGTTGTTATATTTATTTCGAATTCCTGGATATCTAACGCTATCACAGGCAAGTCTCATTTGGCCGTAGGCGTGATACTGCTCTGTACATTTCTGCACGCACTGGAAATTAGTACTATATATGTGTATTATTCATGTGATTAATGGATAATATAAATGTGATTAGAAATATTTATGTGTGTGAGTGCTGAAATGTATAAAGTTGAAAAATCTTCGTAAAATTATATTCATTCCAAGACTTTATTAAAACGTATTCAGATATGTAAATTCATCGTTCTTAATTGGATTGCTGCTCACATATTCAACTATAATATAAATTTTCTGTGAGAAAAAGATCTTTAAAAATGTAAGAATGCAACCGTAGTGTGGAAAAAAGTGTTGTTAGCAGTGGTGGAAAAGAATTATTAAGAGATGGAGTTGGCACATAGGCATCCAAAACTAATTCAAATTTGGCGTCGTACTTGTAATTGAATTATTTATAGCAATTCTTTGGTGTTAATTAACAGCAAGGGATATACATATCAAACGTCCTGCTTTGGGCTTATATTATATTTTTCGCGGTTTGTAGAGAGAAAGGCAATACATTTATTGTATGAAACTCTTTGGAACAACTGAGCTGCTTTAAAATTTTGAACTGCTTTCGAAGAAGAGCGACAGAGCGCGTCACGGGACGCACGCCAAGAAACGAGCAGAGAGATAGCATTTCATATTGTCGCAATTCGAGGAATACCTGCCTCTTTCTACTTGCGACGCGACACGATCGCATTGATTGAAGATCGAGAAGCCCAGGGGTTGCGTGTCACCGCGCGCTGTAAAGAGCGGAGAAATTGGAAGTTAGACTTTTACGTTGGTAAGCGTCTAGTTCACAGCGGTGCAGACTCGTGAACAGCATGTTGGCGCGCAGATTCTGTACAACATTTGTCCCTCCCGAATTATGACAGAAAACTATTTTCTGTTCCCCCAGACAAGGTAATACAGACAACTTCAAGACTCAATTATTCTTACGCTGAGGTAACATAATAGTTTTTAAATAATTTACTTTCAGGATTTTCCCTGGTACCAAGGGAATAAAAAGACGGCAGGAGTCTGGTTTTCAACAGAAAACATCCTTTGATGCTCTCCCAAAAATATCTCAAGCAATTTTGTAGTCTCAACAAATTACTAGAAAATTGTATCCTCAACAAACTATAATAATTGATGGATTGGGGTAATACCAAGGTCAAGAAAGTAACAACAGGAAACCTCGTACTTGTCCTAAAGGTCAATATCTAGATATTGGTCATTGCACAGCTTCAATTGATACCAAATATGTCTTCATCGTATGCATACAAAGGCTGCGTGGTAACACCACAAACCACACATTGATGGAAATCAAGCGGGAGACTACCAGTGGCTGGTGAGGCTCAACTTGTTACAGCCAAGAGCCCTTCACTTTTACCTAAATCTATTGTGATACAGGAATGTTTCTGTAATATTGGAATACCACGATACATGAATTATTTACTACATAAATCTATAATCCAAAAGTTCAATTTGTCTCGTAAGTTGGGTCTCAAGAAATGTTGAGAATAGAGTATTCGTTGATGAAAATTCGGAATTAAATGAAAACGGATTTTTGAGATATTAATATAAGGCATTTAATGCAATTAATAAAAAAATGTCCTGACTGTTAGAGGTGATAGGAGAAAGTCTCTAAAACCGCTAGTTGCATTTATGTAACAGCCCGTTGGTCATAAACGAAGAGAACCTAGTGTAAAGTGCGAGCTGTCGCTGAGTAGGTTAAAGGCTACGAGGAATATTCTCGGTGGGCGGGCAGTGAAAGGAAGGGAAGGGAAGGGAAGGGAAGGGGTGAGCGAAGCGAGCAAAGCGCCGAGTGGTCAACCGCCTCGCAGAGGAGGAGCCCCCGAGGTCACGGCCCGCGCCGCCCTCGCCCTTCTGCGGGGACATGAATATTTCAGCAAATACACGGGGCGCTCGCCCACGCGCACGCCCGCACGCACGCCCAGCCCACCCCCTCACACGCCCATCCGCTCGCCTGCCCGCCCGCACGCTCGCCCGGGCAAAACCTCCACCCTCCGCCAACCTGACCACCCGTCCGACCGCTCATCTACCCGCCCGCCTACCCGAACGCCAGCTCGCCCGACCACTCGACTACCCGCCCGTCCGCCCACCAGCTCTCCTACCACCCTCCTACCCACCCGCCTACTCACTCACCCGAGCCAAATAACCCCGCCCACCTGCCCATCCGTCTATTCGCTCATCCGCCCGTCCGACCGCCTACCCGATCGCCCGCTCGCCCGGGCCAAAACCCACCCTCTGCCCAACACCCGCCCACCCGCCCATCCAACCGTCCGACCCAACCGTCCGACCCAACCGTCCGACCCAACCGTCCGACCCAACCGTCCGACCCAACCGTCCGACCCAACCGTTCGACCCAACCGTCCGACCCATCCTTCCGACCCAACCGTCCGACCCAACCGTCCGACCCAACTGTCCGACCCAACCGTCCTGCTCAACCATCCGACCCAACTGTCCGACCCAACCGTCCGACCCATCCGTCCGACCCAACCGTCCGACCCAACCGTTCGACCCAACCGTCCGACCCAACCGTCCGACCCAACCGTCCGACCCAACCGTCCGACCCAACCGTCCGACCCAACCGTCCGACCCAACCGTCAATTCGCCCGCCCGCCAGCTCGATCGCCCGATTGCCCGATCGCCAGATCGCCCGATCGTCCGATCGCCCGATCGATCGATCGCCCGTGTGAAACACCCACCCGGACCGTCCGA
The DNA here is from genome assembly GCA_011170035.1 of Teleogryllus occipitalis. Classification (NCBI taxonomy): domain Eukaryota; kingdom Metazoa; phylum Arthropoda; class Insecta; order Orthoptera; family Gryllidae; genus Teleogryllus; species Teleogryllus occipitalis. The sequence continues at coordinate 15,914 of BLKR01006659.1, read as the reverse complement.
CCCGCCCGCTCCCCCGCCGCCCCCCCCTGTCCGCCCGCACCCCCGCCCGCCCGCGACCCCGCTCGCCGGCCTTCCCACCCACCCGCTTGCCTCCACACCACCTGCTCACCCGCTTGACCGCTCCATGGAGCAATGGAGTTGGTCCGAGTTGGAGATGGTCCGAGTCCATGGAGCAATGGAGTTAATACCCACCCGGGTCGTCAGCCCGTACATCCAACCCGCCCCACTCAAGATCCCACACAACGCCCCCCCATCCCATCCCGCTCTCCAAACCACCAACCCGCTCAAGTCTCCGGCCCGCTCACTCGCCCGCTCACTCGGGTCACCCAACCTCCTGGGTCATCACGACATGCTCCCTCTCCCAGCCCACCGCGCCGGCCCACACCCACCAACACTTGCTCGCCTGCACGCCCCTGCCCGTTCGTCAGTCCACCCACGACCGCTCTTCCTACCCACCCGCCCTCCCGGGTCTTTCCAGCGAGGTGTCATCCCCTCCTCCACCGCCCCCCTCGGTAACCTCCACGCATCGTATTAGCACACACTTCTCACACCCAACCTCACCGCCCGTCCGCCACCACGGCTACTTCGTTACACGCCCCGTTGCCTCGTACGGGGATTTCGCTTTAAGACGCGCCGTTTTTATAAAGAAGATTTTGGGATATGGAACCAAAAACTGTTTCCTTAAAAACAATTAATGCGCCCGCCTTTAATTAAAATTCTTTATTGCCGCACTTGCCGTTCTTTATGGCGCGGGCGGAGCGCGCACGCAGGTGGGGACGGACTCGCAGCCTGGCCGAGGGGAGGAGCATCGCGGAGATTGCCGGCGGCCCGGGACCTAATCGGAGGCCGAACGCCGACCGAAATTCTTCCGAAGGTGAGGAGGGGCGGCCACCACCGCCGCCGCGCAATAAACACCAAATACGCACGCGGCAGTGGCGGAAACATCTCGGAGGCAAATGAAAATTGTGCTTTTTATTCGGGCAGTTTTCATTACAGAGGGGGCGGATTAAAACCAATTAGGAACAAAAGGCGGTCCTGGCCAAGGGAAAGGGGAGCGGGTTCAGGAAGAGGACTACACATCGAAACGTCAACGCCGGAGAAGTTACAAAATGAGGTGAATGTAAATGAAAGAAAGGGAGTTAAATTTCCACGGAATAAAGTGGAAACATAACAAATAATATGAGTGACACCGTTTAGGAAGTGGTAGAAAGTACTAAAGAAGAAGATATATTGATTAGTGATTCTGAACGTATCAGAGGATAAATTCATTAATCCCGTAAGTGTGGTGCATGTTTTAATTGAGGAGGGGGGTGGTCCTACCCTGCTGGATGTCAAAGTCCGGCGCCGACATACACGTTGGCTTGCGAAGTTTTCCTCAACCAGGTATCTCCCACCAGCGAGGCATCGCCCCAGCCGGCACAAGTTCTGGTCACCCGAAATGTGTGGTGTTGTAGTGCATGTAAGTACAAGTGTGTGTAAGTAAACGATGGGGATACCAGAGAGGAAGGAAAGATCGTGCGTGGTCCGTGGCCCGTTTGATAGGGTATGGCGCAGGCACTATCCTGGTGTTAATCGGAGAAACCACGAGAAACTGCCGACCAAAGCAGCCACCCACTAGAATTCTTCTCCAGCGACAGCGGCTGAATAAAAAAGAAGAGCAGAAATCATGGAATCATAAAAAAAAGCGAAAAGTGAAAACCAAAAGGCATAATAGGTACAAGAACGAAACAAGTGGAGGGAGGAAGCTATGCCTCCCAGGCGACCACGAAGAGCAAACAATGGAGCGTTGTCAATGTGGGGGAGTCCTTTGGAATTTAAAGCCTGTGTGGGGAGCTAAAAATGAAGGGGCGGCTGGCGGCATTTCCCCGAGAAAACTTTAAATGCGGTACATTGACTGATGTGTCTTTTTACCACATGGGAAAGACAAATGCGTCACTTCGCCTGCCAAAGGACGACACGAGAAAGAGCACCATAAATACTCGTATATTTAGCCATTCCAAAAAAACATTGATTAGCGTAAGCTCTGTAATATTTAAGGGCGAGCTAGTGTTTCCATGACGAAATCCATATGCAGGACTAATTTTGCGATACGCAGTAACATGATACTGGAGATACTACAACTTTTGAAAGCCATTAATTGTGCTGTGATAACAAAAATTGAAAGTTTTTAATTAAAATATCTAATAATTTTAATGACTGAATGTTATGTGATGAGTTTCTAAGAGAAGGCCACGTAGATAACGCCTTTTTTCTAGCCATTGGTTACAGAAGTGTTTTTCCATTGAATTTTATTAAATGAATAGTGGTAGAATGACCTTGAAGGGTGAATGGTTATAGAACGATTTCGATAAAACGAAGAAAAATCGAGTACGTTTTGAATGGTTTTGAATGCGACGATATTCTCATAGGACTTGTAAATACTCGGTGGCTAAAACCATTATTTGAAAACAGTTGTGTCTTTCACGGGACTCAAATTCCCACCTTCCAGCTCCGCGTTATTGTTTAATACGTCATGTACCACCCACGGCGGTATTACAAAAAAAAACAAAAAACAATTAGGATATTTTAATGTTAACAAGAATGTAAGTTATAATACTTCTAAGAAATTATAAGTAGCCTACTAGAAATGAAAAAATGATAGAAAAACTAACAGAAAATTCAATATTGTTAACGCCTGGCAATAACTTTACTGTTAATCATCTAAAACATTCCAATGATAATCATTGGAAAATATTAATTATAATTAAAATTTTTAATTAATGAGTTAATGAGCCAACTGTTCAATCTCAACTCCTCTACGTCTTTGTAAACGAGAAGACGTAGGTGGGAAGATGAATCAGAGCCTGACCCTCGTGTCATTCCTTTGCCTCCGCGCGCACCACGAGAACGCAATGGGCGCAGTCTCCACGGCCGGAAACCGGAGGCGGCGAAATTTCAACTTAGCTTAGCGCCGGCGACGCGCGCTGTTTAAAATTTCACGTAAAACTGCAAAACGCAGATGGTAAACTGGTTAATTTTAAACTCTGCTCCCCAGCGCGCTCTCGTGGATGAATCCTCGCCGCAACACTTCCCCTCCACCCCCTCCCTTCGTACTTTTCCTGCTTCCTATCTCTTCGTCCCCCACCGTCGCCAACCACAGCCTCGCAGGGAACTCCTCGCTAACTTCACGTCCCGCCCCCCTGCTCGCAGCAGGGTGGGTTTTTGATTGATTAGTGATTCCGGTTGCGTCAACTACTGAGGTCATTAGTCCCGTAAGAGTAGAGCATGTTTTTCATCGGGAGGTGGTGGTGATCTTCCCCCACTGGATGGCCAGATCCGGCGCCGACCTACCGTCAACTAGCATGGTTTCCCCAACCAGGTTTCTCGCAGCAGCGGGGCACCGCCCCAGCCGGGACAAGTTCCAAGTCCTCGACTGGTCTCCCGGCATGTGTGGTAGTGTAGTGCATGTTAGTGTAAGTGTGTGTGTGTAAGGGGTGAGGATAGAACAAGGAAGAAGAAAGAATAATCGCGCTGTCCGTGACCCGTTTGTTAGTGTACTGCTCCGGCATTCGCCAGGTGTTGATCGGAGAAACCACGGAAAACTACCGATCAGAGCAGACGGCCGCTAGAATTCTCTTGCAGACAGCGTCTAAATTCGACCTAGCTCACAAACTAGAGTCGTATTCGACCTAGCTCACAAACTAGAGCCGAGGATCTCCCGGGCAGCTACCGCTACCGGTAGTAGAAAGGGCCCTGGTTCTCTTTCTGGTTGTGGTCACTTGGTAGTTATCGCCACCACCGTTGCTAGCGCACCGACATTGCTGTTGCCAGTACGGCCATCTTAAGGGGAGAGCTAATTACATTTGCTATTTTTGAGGTACCTTTTAAAGAAAATGGTAAACTAGAAAATTTCGATATTTCACACAGTTAAAGATAAAAATTTTATTACTTTGACATTTTTTGAGTTTATTAAAAAATATTTAGTTTTTTGTTTTAATCATAACTTTTGCCCTAATTTTTTCAGCATTTTTGAAAAAATGTTATTTTTTAATCTTTTGTATTAGTAAAGAATGTTTATACAAAATGGCAATATAGTGCCAATACTATAAATAATGTATCCTGAAAGTTTCCATAAATTATGAGTAATAGTTTCGGGGAATAAGTACATTAATTACAAAATAAATGCATTTTCGGGAAGCGTCATTTAAAAAAGTCTGTTCTGGAACATTCTGATCTATTAAAATATTCTGCTCTGTATTCTGTATTATTGTTTTCAGAGGAAAAGATCAATGCTACCAACGTAAGAACAAGAGCATGACTTAGTAATTCATTAACAACCCAACATGCGTTTAAAATTACGAGAAAAAAGCTATACTTGTATGCAGTGTCAAAAAATGGGGTGTCGTTCATGCGTACTAAGGCATTTAAATCAGAATTAAAGTGATTTCCGGGCGTCCTAGAAGACAAATGTTGATATACATGGAAAGAACAAGGACTGAACAATCTATTTGGCAAAAAACGAAAATCAATCATTTGACCCATTTCATGGTACGCTCTGGCCTTAACGGATTTTCTGCAAGATTTAGCGAATTTTGAAATATTTCAGCGGACAAAACGAGTGTGTCGCGGATAGCGAAAAATCTACCGGATATTTCATAACTACAGGAAATATTCGTGAAAACACGAAAACTGCAACAATATTAGTGCTTCCACACTCGACTGGAAACGTCTACAACTACACTGGAATGCAAATCAACGTTTCAGGCAAATGAACATCGTAAGAACGAAACACAGAAATAGAGTAAAGTTGCTAATGGTTATGCAATATTGGTCGTACGATTGAGTTTAGGAAAGAATAGTCTATATTCTCACAATTTCATCGCCGAGAAAAAGAATTTTAAAGGAATAATATCGTCCATTTATTGTGAATTCTCAATAAAAATACATATAACAAGTCATCAATTAATGTATAGAGTTGTCTAAAATAAGCTATCTGCTTCAAAGACGTTTTGTTATTTTAGCGGCATTTCACATCATTTCTGTCAGTAAATGAGGAATATTGTTTAGCTTACTTTTAGCGGAAACGCAAAAGGCATGTAAAAGTGAAATTCGATTCAGCGCCGGAGCTAGACAATGTTGGGCCCCAGGCAATGCTGAAACGTAGCCCCTCCCTTCGAAAAAATTAAAAATGTGAAATTTGTATCCAGAAACTATCTAAGTTATTTTATTTCAGTAAATGACAAAAATTGCATTTAAGCTAGAAAAAAAGATTTTGAAAATATATTTTAAATAATAATTTTAAGTATTTGGTGATGAAATAATATTCGTATTATTTCCACGGTGAGTTTAAAACGCTAAAATTATTTGTTATGTTTAGTTAGTGTTTAATGAAATTACTTGTTAAATCCATGAAATAGTAAACATGAATTTTTGCAGAATCTATTTTAATGTTAGCGTCATTTGATTCATATCATAGTCCTATTATAATTGTATTGACTATAATGAGCTATTTAAGGTAAAAAGTAACTGAAAATTTTATGAAATATCAAACTACTGCACCGCAACTTATAAAATACGATAACTATTTTCTTGAGTTCTAATTTCTTTTTCAGGTTTTTACTATTTTTCCCCATCAGTCCCATGGTCGTGCCCTTTGACTTATGGCCCGAGCGATCGCCTGGTCTGCCCGGGTGCCTAGCGCCGGCACTGATTCGAATACGAAATGGCAACACTGGATGTTGCACCGACTCGCGAAGTGCGAGATACGCGTTTCGGGGGATGATTCTGCAACGGTGGCCGCAGGAGAGGGCTTTAGCTCCCGGCGATGTGAGAGCCTGCGTAACGCAACGTGGAATTATGCAGTAGTTGTCGGATTTATAAGCGTGTTTCATAGTTTTGCGTCATGGGACTGAATATTTCGAATGTAATCCCCTGTGGGATTTTGAATCATTACAATAAACATACTATACTCTCAACATTAGTTGAAAATCAGATTAAATCAATAATATTTTTTTGGAAACAAAAATATTATTCAGTACCACTCCGTATCTTTCTGTCAAAATCTACATTCTCTTATGAAGAAAATACAATGATTATTCCTTCATCTGCTGTTTATAAAAATGTATGTCAGGAAGGAATAATAGACTGTACACTCGTATTATGAATTGTTCTGGTTTTTAAAATTGCATAGTGATATAATTGATAATCGCATTTCTTTGTCACTTAAATTTCTCTTAGATGTTTTTGACTTTATTGTTTGATACGCATTACAATTTGTATTCTAGTTATTATACGTAGTTTTTCACACTACCGATGAAGAACCAAATTTAGTAATCCCAATCAGCTCTATGGGATCCCAAGCTACAATCCCATAGAGCTGATGTGTTTGGAGAATGTCGTTTCCTTTGATATATTCCAAAGACAGACACACTGTGGTTAGGGTAGTATCGAATGTTCGTCACTCGGCAAATAACAACTCACCCGCACTACTAAAGATTCGGCGAGCGGTTGCTCGCTGTTCACCGAATAACGAAAGTGTGGAGCCGCCTTGAGAGAAGGGTGAGAGGGGAAGAGAATGCACTTCGCGCAGTTTGGTCTCATTTTCCTTCTGCTGCTTACCGGAGGATGGCCCTGTATGATAACGTTCCTACAATTGGCCATTACACATAAAGAAATCGGAGGTGCCACGAATGTTGGAGAATTAGAAAGCTCTAAAAGAAGTAAATGATTTCTAGAATTTGAAATAAAATAAGTTCTTCATATGCGTCAATTCAAATCTTGCAAAATGTTATGCCTAGCATATATAAATTTCCGTTCTAATACGTGTGTATTTACTTTTGAGCTTTCTTTCTTATTCTGTATTTCCGGATTTAAAGTTGAGTTCATTCACTTGTACTTCGAGAACGAGAAACACGTGTATAACGTATATTTAATGGCAAGTAGTCTTTTTCTTGGAGTCTTGCTGCCGCATGATGTCAGTTCTTTCATGAGAAGTGACACCACTGAGTATGTAGTTTGTATTCAGAATACGAGAATGGGAGGACCAACCCATGCAAATATTAAATTTGTCATCCAAAATGGAAATTTCCACTGATTTTGGATTTTCCCCAGGCAATTGTTAACTAATGAAACAATCGACACCTCTTACTGGCCGGAAATCTGCAAATTTCTGCACGCATCGCTATTTATTAACGTAGATATATATATATATATATATATATATATATATATATATATATATATTGGTATTTGTTCCTTTTTGGTACACAAACGACAATGCACAGATGGTCGACAGGTATATGAAATCTCTTTGACGGCGTCCGAGAGTGATTTGCCGAACATCAGAGCAACATAGTGTTGCCCCAAAACAGGGAAGAGTTACGTGTTTAACTTCGTTATGTATATTTCATTTCTCGCTACATATGAGTTGGCGTGGATAGCTGGTATTCATTAATAATATATTATTATAATGTGGTGTCTTTCGATGAGAACAACCAAGGTAGAGTAAGCACTCGCAAAGGAGAATCTGCACGCTCCTGGTTATCGATGTTTTCAAAATGCATTTTAACACATGAAATGTAATGCGTTTTCAAGACATATGAAATTAGGAGCGTGCAGAGCGTATTAAAAACTACCCAATTTCATATCGAGCTCAATTTTCCCTACCAGTGGACAATATGCGTTTTGATTAGTTGCTCCTCAATTCACGTTAGAAGTGATTTATCTGTAGAGATAAATGGTTACCGACGAATAGTATTTATTAAAACGAATTAGATATTAAATTGAGCATGAGTCTGGTCTTTTTTTAAATAAAGAAAATTAATAATTTTATTTCACTTCTTCTAATGGATCTATATTAAATCAAATGTTTCCTCACGTAATACTCAATTTAAATTTATAATATTATTTTACTTGTATCGCAGTATGTAGGAAAGAAAATGCTCAACGACGTCTACGGTTTTACACTGTTTTGGTTACACTGAATGAATTATTTACGGCATTCTACCAGGAATTATAAAAGCATAAAAATCCTTATCCACACTTCTGAGGAAATCCAAGCATGATGAATTTTTCTCTAGGACGTAAATTGATGTAATTAAATTTGTTTATTTTGCATTAGGAATATAACATTAAAGCTTGTAATATAAACAAGCTTGCAGAAGATTCGAGAACTTTCCTGGGAAAAATAGCAAGCAATGTAGTGTTATTAGATAAATATTGTGAAATATAAATATCAAGGTATATAAAATAAGTACAGCTCGTTTCCACTTGACCCAATGAAAATAAACACTCATATTATATTTTATTAGAGAGCAGTAAGTATGAAAAATACTCTGGATAATGGGAGGATCTGCTTTTCATATCAACCCTGTTACAATATCTGAGAATTTCATTGTACTCTATCGTTACATCAACACACACAAATAGTTCTCTGTACACGTCTCAGTAACATATCTGTATGCACATAAAAATCAATGTTACAAATTTTCAGTGCGTGTAAGGGTAAATTAATTTTTTCCCCAACAAACGTGTAGCGGAAAACGTCGTATAACTAAGTTACAGAGTGACATTTACCTGTGAATGGTAGGCAACTAAGTTTTCACTGCTGTTTGAAAGGTACAGGAAATATTTTTTCTGGGTCTACCTTTCAGAACGTCTACCTGCCAACTCACAGTACATGATTAGCTGGGTACCAATCATTGGAAAATGTCAGGCTTGTAAATTTGTTATAAGAGATTGCTCACCACATATTCATTAATAAAAGTGATAATCTTCTACCCCACCACATAATCTAACCTTCAAAAACTGGAAGTATTGCAAAATAATTTTTTAAGAAATGTTTCAAAAGCTCCATGGTACATCAGAAATGATCAAATTTTAAAATAATTATCTACAGAACCTCTGAAAACTTGGATTTTAAAACTTTCTTCTAATTTCTACTCTTCTCTTACATCATGCCCAGCCACTCCTTTGTACACTCTAGGTAAATCAGTCAATCTTTTTCCACAAATCAAATCAAGATATTCTAAAGACCTACTACATCTACTAATTAGCTGTAAAGCAGGTTCCAACATTTCTAAATTAAATATTTATGTTTTTAATTCAAATATTGTATGCATTTTTCTGAAGAACCCTTCCTGGGTATCCTTAGTTGTTATTGTTTATATTGTAAATATTACTGTCTTCTACCATTGTTCATGCATGATGAAATGTAATTACAACAACATTTTATACTATGTATCATAAAACCCTTGAAAGACATAATAATGTCGATCAAGGAAATAAAAACTATTAAAACCACATAATCTAGAAGTTTATAACATTTATTCTAAGTCCTGCATTGATGGCCTCCGTGTCGTTGCAGATGTCTCCTCCTGGCTTTGACGGCCAGCGTGAGCGCACGGCGCGGCCTCACTCAACCCAATCTCCTCCGCGGAGACGAAGTCGCCCCCACTGCTTCATTGGCCACTGCGCTCCACGCACCGTCGCCGCCCCCTACCACGGGACACTTGGAGGGGGGAGCTAGGGGAGGAGGACGTGGGAGAAGAACTAGGTGACAGAGAAGGAGATGGCAGAGGACAAGGCGAGGGTTGTGAGCATGAAGTGGTCGACGAAGCATGAAATCACACACACTTCGTCTAACACATATTGAGATATACAAAATTTCTCTACATTAATATCTGGCAAAGATCTTAGCGTTCGGCTTGCTGGGTCAATGGGTCACGATATATTATAATCCTTATTACCTTTATAATGGATTATAGGATCCGCAGACTATACAGCGCAGCTGGGAATCTGAAATAGAATGATTCTATTCCTAGTTCATTACTGTTTGGATTGACTAAATGAAAAATCACTTTCTTTTCTAAAGAACAGAATTTAACAAAGTTTATTGTTACCTTTTTACCAAAGAATTTAGTGAATTTATTAAAATGATTTGATGTTATGCCTTTGATCAAGATATCTTTGAATTTACAGTTTTATACCGCGGTTAACTTATCTATTCTTCGTTGATGTCCCTCGTAGACTTCTCAGTCGAAATATCTTGCGAGCTTGCCGTAGTCCAAAGTCCCAAGAAATCCTCTTCTGCCCCTATCCAAGCTGGTCTCAAACTATCAAAATTATCAGTCCCGATTACGTCCTATGACATAGTCCCGAAATCTATTACTCGATTACCACTCCCGACAAAGTCCCAATTTATGCATCAATATTACTTCCACATGCAATATCTGCAATATCATTTACTGTCCTTAAAATTTCACGATCTGATAACCCGATTCTGACTATCTGTATTATACTCGTTCCCTCTCACGAACCTACGATCAGTTCAGAAACGCGATGCCGGTCAGAATGAAATCTTCCTGCATGATTCACCCCTCGAAGACTTCGTATTCAACTACCTTCCTCTTTTTTCATAACATTTGACCGTCCTTCTCTCACCCAGCCAATCCATACGTTCGTTATATTTTGGTGTAGCTGACCTTTCGATCGTCTAAACTTCTTCGCCCAATCCCAAATTTTCTACTTTCGGCATCCAACCACCTCTTAATGCATTTACAAAAAACAAAAACTACATTGTTTATTCACGGTCGTTGCTAAGCCCTTGCTCTCGTGATATTTCCTAATGCATGTTCCACCAGATAGTCTACAAATAAATGTTAGTTTATTTTCATGTGACATATCGGTATGTCACAATATGCTCACATGCACTACACTACTGTATTATCAATGTCATTTCTAAATTTTCTTGCAATTGTATTTTGTAGTCTTGGAAACAAATAATACAAAAATGCTGCGTGAACCAGTTTTGCCTCTTCGGACAATACGCGAATCCTCTTTTCTCGCCTGGTTGCTGGCAGCTCCCCGACTCTCTAAAAAGAAAACAAAACTATGTAACAGAAACCACAGCGAAGGGATGGAAGACGATGTTCTTGCTGCCTTTGATATAAGGTATAAAAATACGATCAAGATGCGACGCTAAGCTTTTCTTTCCTTCACGCAAGCTCTCGAGACACAAAACAGTAAAATAACTGGGAGGGCAGTGCAAGCGACAAATAATTCAACACTGGGAGGAGACTCTAATCTGGAGCTTAGAGCTTGTCCAGTCTCGGGTGGATTCTGCTGAACACAGATATCTGGCGGGGAAATTCCAGAAAGGTGTCGTGTGGCTCGACTTGCCATCCAGTAGCGGAACCACACAGTCACCTCCAGGATTTAGAAAATATTTATTACCGTGACTAATGAATACAGCAATTGACGTGCCTATAATCGTCAAACAATCAGTCAAACAATGCGGCTCCGTTATTGCGTTTTTATAATCACTTTCCTCGTTTCTTTGTTAAATTTACATTTTCAGTCTACTTTATTTATGGTAATAATATCTCCGACATTTTCCGCTCCTTTTTATGATTTATTTTGTCAAATATCAGTAGAATCCGTATGTGAGGTGTGGGGTAGAAATACAATTTGCACTTGCATTTGTTCTTCTCAAACTTTTAACGATAAATACTTGAATGATGAATAAAAGTACCGAGGAGAAATTATTGTAATTTGAAAATACATATTTTCACTTCCGAGTTTAGAAACAATTACTCATTTTCTCTAAACAAACTACAGATGTGAGTTTTTAATTTACATTACATTTTTAATTTACAATAGTTATCTGTTTCTAACAAAATAGTAACCCGTATCCCCGGTCCTACCAAAATTAGCAAACGGGGAGTTCAACAATACGTGCGCATAGTGAAGTTACATTTATAACCAGGAAGGTCAGAGGTCATCTAAGCAACACACAATGAATCAAGGAAATTGCACTCAGATCTGATAGAGATTAGGATCTCTGACCCAGAAGCTGAAATACATTATATGTTGCAGGAGAAAATGAATTATAATTATGTAAGTTTTAATTATAATGTTATATCACTGTTATCATTATTATATCACTGTTAAAATAACTATTTTATTTCTTTTTTTGGTTAATATACTCTCGAATTGTATAGAAACAGTTAGATGCAGATAATATTTTACTTTAAACAAATTTTTGCTCCGGTTTTAATTGTTTAATGTAATTTCCTCATACCTATGAGATTGGATCCAACCAGTTAATATTGGTGGTGAGCTTCAGCAACTTCAGTACATTGAGATGCTTGGAGTGCTCCAGCAACGCCTTTGACGAGCTTTTCCGACCCTATCCCAATTTTGTGAGTAAAGTGTAGATGCGAAGACAGATTTGTTTTGTTTTATGCATTTACTTTAATACACAACTTCTCCTTAGACAAGCTCATTCACGTTGAAAAATGAAGCTTCACTCACATAATACACTTGTAATCACAGTGATACTTCTGTCACCATTAATTGCATTACTTTCAATCAATCAATGGTACCTTATTTTCCGTGGCGAGGCTCAGGCCATGACTCCTGCTCTTCCCCCTGACCACGCAAATTCCTCTATGCTCCTTTCAGTGACTAGCAGAGAAAGGAGATACTACTAGGGGGATGAAATAGGTGATTTGAATTTTGCTCAGAGGCTTCATGTAGAGAGTTTTTAACATGCAGTAAATCTACAACATGGGACGGCCTGCTTTACTTCCTCTCCGAAGGATGACGGATTTTTTCGCACTTTTAACTCTCGTTGCATTGTACTCCAATACACTAGTTGGCAAATCAGAATTAATTGGGCAAATTCCACAGTTTTGATTCGTATTTACATTTCAATATTTTGCTGCATCAAATTACATCTATTTTTGTTAATTTAAAAAAGTAGTTTATTTTATTTAATATGTCAATTTATCAAAGTCTCTTACCTTCCGGCGAACTACCCGAGATTTTTCTACTTATAATATTTCATGCTCTCATTCATTTTTCTTTCTCCATCGTAGTGCATACTCAAATATTAGTTTAGTATTATATTTAGGATTCTTTTCAAACTGTCTTATTCACATTCTGCTATTGTTGTGAACGTCATTAGGTCGATAAACACCAAATAATAGACTCTTATTTCTAATATCGGCCGTGTGTCGTTCTATACTTTTCGTAATATCATCGTCTTTTAAGAAAAAAATTATATAAATAAGAAAATCCTTTGCTTTTAATAAGTAAGGGTGCAACGCCATCTTCCATTTCATATTGATATGATTGTTGCTTCTGATGCGGCAGTTCGAAGGTGAAGATTTTATCGTAAGAAAATATTCGAAAATGTTTACTGGAAGCAAATGGCTACTTCAAATTTTATTGTAATTTTTAGTATTTTTAGGCCCTGTTGACGAGACGAACTTGTGTCAATGACTATTGATTATATAATATCACAACAACGGAGTGCAAGTTACATTGAATTGCACGAAAAAGAATGTAATACTAAAGACGGTCCTCCATTCAATGCTAATGATGTGTATAAAAATATACTAACCTACGTCCATCTTACCTAGAAACGATACGATTTTTTGTAGATTATAAAAGTGAGAAATGCACTAAACAAGCGGCGAGTTTACACACAATACGTGACGCTCCAAAATATATAAAGGAATTTTTCAAACTACACTCTCTTAGCTCTAATCGGAGCATTGTTTCCAAGGATCATCGACCACAATGCTGGTCGTAAACGGTGGCAATCTGCTCTTGTTGAAAGAACTTGGAGGTTGGAAGTTCTCGTCAGTAGAACAAAAATATATTGAAAAACCGGTATTGAAGTGAATTCAAATTTCTAAACAGATATTCAGCCCCGAGAAAGTTGCAATCAACATCAAGAGATTCAAACACACGATGACAGCACTTCGATGTCTTCTAAAAACTAGAAATTAGCAATAATAGTTCTTTCAATATTGTGACATACCGAAAATGACGGACATTTTATTTAGGCAAATCAAGGTGTTGAAATGTTGTAGATATAATGTTGTAGATATTGCAAAAGACGTGGGTTTCTATGGTGCAGATACGCAGCTGACACCGTAGCAACGCGAGTTCGTTCGGGAGGACACCGTAGAAACCAGGAGAGCTGTCAAGTAAACACACTAGGTGCATCGTAGCAACGCGGGAAACAACAATAGAGAGAAAAACACAGCGAGGGTACACCAGATTGGGAATTAGGGCATTCCGATTCGTGTCGTGGTGGTGAGCGTATCGCTTGCACTTTTTTCCTTGAGGTTAATTATCAAATCGGGACTTGTGATATTTCCTGAGAGTGATCATTGAACTTGAACTTAGAATATTTCCGCATTAGGTGTACAACTGGAACTTGTAAAATTTATGTATTGTTTCATTGCGAACTCGGACTTGTAATATTTTCATGAGTGAACAGGAAAGTGAACTTCGAATATTTTCGCGGTGGAGTTACAAGACTTGACTTAGATATTTTACTAGTGAATTGTGAATTGCCAGGTTAGGTGGTAGAAAATAATACTAGAAGAATATTATTTAGATTTGGAAAAAATAATCAGTTTGAAATAGGTGCCCATCTGAGGCGCAAGATGAAGAGTAGAGGCAGTGCTTGTGAAGTGGTTGGAGGAAGTTTCGACCATCTCGCTGATCTTCGTGGACTTCAACAAGAACAAAATTGGTCTACCCAACGTGGCGACATTGAGCGACGTGCGCGCGAAGAGGCAAGAAAGGATAAAAGGTTCTATAACGCTGTTATTGCAATAAGGAGAAAAATAGTCATAACCTAACGATAAAGTGTAATAATCAATGATAGTTGATAACTTTGGTAAGCATAATAAATTACAATTCATAGTTTGAAATAAAGCTGATTCTAATTTGCCATTACTTGCAATCCTAGAGTAGACATTATAGAATTTTTTTTCAGATTCCTTGCCACTCCGTATGGATGGCAGATTGAGTAATTAGTTGCGGAGTAAGTTGCAACAATAATTTCATAATAACCTGTCGACTGAGCTAGCCGGATTTACATTTATTAGTAATATATCCGAAGACAGTAATATATAATCAGGAATTCAAGTGTAACCTTTTCCTGGCAAACAAATTATTCATAAATTCGGAAATTCGTTACGATTGACATTTAAATTTATTATTAGTAATTACATTTCAATATTCAGATTTACTTTAATAGGATATTATAAGTTAAAAATCATAGTATAATTGAACAGTTAAAAATCCTTTTGTAAGCGTTATTTAAGAAGTGTGTGTTACTTATGGTGTTTGTCATCTGTTTTACAAGTTTAATAAATATTTTGAAGATCACTTAAGCCCTTAACGCCCGGCGACCATTAATTTCTTAACGGCTGGTGGCCATTAAGATTACATTTTCATTTCTCTGCGGGGTTGCGTTATGCAAATAAATTAACGGAGAGTATTACGAAAAATATTTATTCGGAAGTTTGGTCGTGAATCCATCATTCTTTACACTTTGTTTGTATTAAATACATGAGCATCATGTTACAGTGTCGTATTGGTGAACAAACTTCTCAACCTTCACTCGCACTGCGTCGTTGCGTCTCCCCCTCGCATTATCTCGACGCGCTTGCCCCGTCCCCTCGCGCTGTGCGGAGCGGCGCCGTGCAGGGCTCCCCCCACCCCGCCCCTTCCGCGCAAGTGGCTCTGCCCCTTGCGCATGTCGCCGCCGCCCTCCGCCGCCCACGCGTGACCGGCGGCCGCGCGCGAGGCAACGGAGCGCGAAGGAAGACGCCGCGCGGGCGAACGCGTGACGCGCCCACGGAACCGGTGGCCGCCGTGGCAGACGCCCGAGGGGGCGATAGGGTGGTGGCGATGTGGTGGTGGAGGAGGGCGACGGTGGTTGCGAAGGCGGTGGAGGAACAGTTGGGGCCACGACGACGGTGTGGTGGTGGACGGGGGCGATAGGGTGGTGGCGATGTGGTGGTGGGGGAGGAGGGCGACGGTGGTTGCGAAGGCGATGGTGGAGCAGTTGGGGCAGTTGTGGGCCACGACTGCGGTAAAGACGGTGGTGGGCGGGGGCGATAGGGTGG
>BLKR01006658.1:0-53101 GCA_011170035.1 Teleogryllus occipitalis | reverse complement strand
ATTATCAGCACAGAGGCATCATCACGAAATCCATCAGTACTAGTCGACTAGACCCCAATCGTCAGAAATTTGTGACGAAAAGAGAAAACATTGTGCAACGTTTTGTATGTGTAGGCTATTTTACAACTTAATTAAAATATCAGCATATTGTAAATATTCGTTAAACCAATTGTGCTTCACGACCCAAAAGTTCTCCGATAAAAATATTTTTGGACGTGAATTAGAAAAAGCGTTCCAAAATCCATCTATTTAGTATAACCTTTCCAACAGTGTATGGAACAATGGTCACTGGAGGCAAGGCCGCGGTGAGCTGCCGCACGCTTTGGAAATTCGGTCGGAGTGAAGAAAGATCTGGACGAGAAACCGCTCCATGTAACAAAGCGACTCAGGACGAGGTCCAGCCAATGGCAGTGGAGGATAAAACAGAAAACAGATGGTATTTCAATCGTCTTATATTGTTAATGATATTGCATGTGAGGTTGATACCTTACAATAATTTGCGAATACCGAATAATAATTTGATGTCTAGTATCAATTTTTATTTCTTAACATATTTGCGATCGCGCAGCGATCAAAATCAGAGCTAATTTGATTATATGTATAGGACTTATAAAACTTCATATAAAAACATGATATTGAGTGATATAGTGTGCGATTTGAGTGTTTTGACATGTATAACGCAAATGTATAAAACATTTGCAGTTAGAAGCCTCTTTCGAATAAACGCAGTTTTACACTCAACATTTTTTAGACCAAGACGAACTCAACGTGCAGCATTCGCGAGGGCCTTTTCAGGCCTGGGACTCGCGACGCGCCACCACGCACATTGCGAGGAAATTATGTTAAAGCTAATGGTACTCTAAAGGGAATGTCGTCACTAGGGCCCGAACAATTATGTTATAACAAATTTTCCTAGCGTAACTCTGTCAAGTCAAATGAAATCAACGATATGTTCACGTTTCATAGTGGTTAGTGCCAAAAAAGTCGACTTTTTTGTACATATTTTTGCATATTTTACCCGAAAGTAAATATATATTCCCAAAAGTACGTATTTTTATATATTACTGCAATTTTTTATTTAATTTTTCCTATATCTTTTTGATAAGGAATCTCCCACAAAAACAATTCAGTATTGTCAAACATTTTTTTATCTCCTCTCTAAAATTCCGCTATTGCTTCGCGTTGAGATAAATCAGTCCATAAATACGGACGGTATTGCAAGTTGAAGGGCAAGGCGACGACGCAATGCATAGCTACTGGTGCGTTAGTTTTCAGCGCGAGTAACGCAGAGAAGAAAAAAGAAGTTTGGTTCGTAAAAATGATGCGTTTAGCAGGAGATATCGCGCAGCCACCTCGCATTTTTCATCTTTCCTCGACCTTTATACCCTTCACCAGGATATACACGCACCAGCTCAAGAGGCGCCGTTCTTGGAGTTAGGGAGATCACTGTAAATGATTGGAATATGAGGAGAATAATGTTTAATAATGGTCTTTATTCCAATGAAACTGAGCAATATACACTATGATTACAGTATTTTAATAAAATGGAATTGATATAACGCTAATTAATCGTACATATTTCTTTTTAGTCCATATTTTTGTATATTATAATACATACATACATACACACACACACACACACACACACACATATATATATATATATATATATATATATATATATATATATATATATACACATATATTTACCCTCTTTTTTGTACATAATTATCCTGTCCCTAGCCATCACTATATTTCTACTACCTTTATTTAAACAAAAATAGCAGGAAAGAAAGCAGGAAGAAAAATAACTTTTGCTCTGTCAAAAACCATACCTCACAAAACCATAACCATATATGTCACCAGAATAGGTACCTCAACGCATCAGATGTCACTGCTGCGACCCTGACCGGTAGATCTTAGGTTCGAGTCCCGAAGGCGGCAGGTTACACACATTGTATACCATTCCGCGACATACTACATGTAACTTTCATTAGGAATAATTGAATATGTATCCCGTACTTTACGCACGGGGGCTCTATTTTACCTGCTGTATGTCACGTGCGTTAATTCGATCAATTAGCAGAGTCTCGGCGATTCGAGGAAGCGATATTTTCCCCGCTGAGATGTTAGAGGAGCTCGCGGGGTGACATGTGTACGACCTCCTGTGGCGCCTGCGGCGGCCTGCAGGGCTGTGCTGCAGCGGCGCCCGCCGCCAGGTGGATGGACCGGTTCGTGCAGCGCGTGGGAGAGAAGCGCCGAGGCGGGGCACGAGGAAGGCAGAGCAAGGACGTCTGGCCATCACCCCCTGGCGGCGCGGCGCGGCGCGGCGCGACCTGTTTCTTTTAACACATTTATTAATTTTGGAAGGTTCACATCGTTCAGTACAATTACTTTACTGATGTATTTTCAGACTTTTTTTTTCCTTGGGCTTTTATCTAGCCGACAGCCGGTTGCCCTTTACGTCCCGAAGGGACGCATATTCGACCATACACTAGACAAACACTTGCGGGCTCCTCTGATCTGGGGTCAGCAGATCGCGAGGCCCTCCGCGACAACACACACACAAAGTCAAGGGACAAACAACCATGCTCAAGGCGGGACTCGAACCCGCGACCCTTCGGACCGAAGCGCTGAGTCGGTACTCGCTCTTAGCCACCTCGGCCATCCAGGTCGGCATTTTCAGACTTATTCTAGTTATAATAGCTAAGCTAACTTAATCTATACATTGAATAGGATACTCTAAAAGAGAATCTCTGGGATAAGAATCGTGGTTAGCTAAAAGTTTGAGGAAGGCTTCAAAGGAATTCTATTTTTTTATTCGAGTGAGGGTTGGCTTTTTCGGTAGTTTGTAATGGGATGCTGCTGGAATGTCTGTTAGGTTTTGGTAGAAGCTGCATGATATTTGCGCTATTAGGTTTATTATTGTATTGATGTTTAATTCTGAATGAAGTTGTTTATTGACATTTGTGGAGGCTGCGTTTGTCCATATTGGGCATGCATAAAGCAGTAGTGGTCTGATTATAGTTTTATATATTGTTGTACTGTTTGTGTATGAAAGGGATTTGTGTTTGTTGATTAGTGGCCGGAGTTGGAATAATTTATTTCTTGCTTGTTAATTTTGATATCTATGTGGGTTTTCCAAGTTAGTTCTGTGTCCAGATGAAGTCCTAAGTATTTTATGGGTTGTGATGGTGATGTCCAAGTGATGGGGGAGCTGTACGGCCTACACACCAAATGCGCTGGCATTAGCGTCAATAATCACTGCGAAATCACCGCTGTGAGGTTGCTGCCAGCGCTGTGGCTGCTATCTCCTCGCCTCGGGCGCTGCGCCGTGTCCGTTTTTATTCTCGCAGAGTCCGGCACCGGTTTCGCCAATACTAGTTTTCATCATAGCTACAGGCGGAGTCCCAGACTACACCACTGCTACCTTATCAGCCATTTTTACTTTCTCATTATCGTGGTACGGGGAAAGTGATGTAATTCTGCGCAAAAATCCGCGAATTTTCTTTTAAAAATCTCTTATTACAGGGTCCTTGCAACGAAAAAGTGGATAAATCCAGCTGCTAAATTTAGAAAAAAAACTCTAACACGTGGTGTAGCCTGAATACATGTTTTGTGGGTCGTTGATACCGAAAAATCGATTGACGGCAAAACGTCTGTCCGACTATCAGAGAACAACGCTAGTGGCTAAACTGTTCAGCTGACTTTCTCCAAAATTAATATTACCAGATCGATCTGGCTGATGTTGCGGCCCCTTGAATTTGAAATCCATATTTTAATTTTGGGATACTCTACATGAAGCCACTGGGACATTTTCAAAATTAAAAAAGAAATGGCTCCAAATTTTTGGATTAAAATTTGTTATTGGATAGTGGAAAGCAGGTTTAAGAGAGCGCAGGTCTACTTCTTGAAAACCCTGATTTTTGAAAAATTGAAATGCTCCGAGTGGCAGTCGTCAGCATCCTAAAAACCGATAAAAGCAAGAACGAGCAAGTCGAAAGTGAAAATTATGTTGATTTTTATTCGATGCCAATGATTTGGCCCACAGAGAGTGCGCCCTTCATGGCCAGAGCGTGAACGTTACCTACTACGTTGGTATACTGAAAAGACCGCGAAAACTAGTTGTTCGTGCGAGAAAGGAGATCGCCGCTACCTGGAAACTCAACCTCGACAAGCCACACTGCATTGCGCGTTTGTGAGTATCAGCCGAAGCACAATTTAACAACACTGCCCAACACACTTACAGTGCGGACAAGACTCCGACCGACATCTTTCTCTTCTCGAGGATCAAGGCCGCTCTGAAAGGAATCCGTTTTGGATGGATTAATGCCATCCAGGACGCCATGACGAGGGCCTTGCAGAGGTCCCCGCTCAAGCCTTCCAGGACGTGTACCGTGCGTGGCTGAGTCCCTGTAAATGCGAGAATGTGTGGGAACCAAAGGGAACTACATCGAAGAGAATTAAACTTTTGTAACAATATCTTCCAACAATATATTGATTTTAAAAAAACTTGCATTACTCTTCGGGTATTCTTATTGGCGAGTATTCATAGCGATCACAGACACGATTCTGTGTTGACAAGATTGATAAAAACTAGATAAATTTTCTAGGATGGTTCATCTAAATATCGATTTTAGTTATCCTTTGTGGCAAAAATAAAATTCAAAATAAAGTCAGAAAATGAGAAACATTTAAACTTCAAAATATGTGTACTAAGGAACACCGAAACAGAAATTACGAAGGCGATTGAGACGGTATAGAGAAGAAAAACGTCACAAAAGTAAACGAGATTGAAATACGTTTCTAATTATTCTAGTTCATGACTAATCAATGTTGTTCTGTACATCTGTAGTGTGACGAGTGTTAGTTTGAGAGAGTAATTCAGGAGTATTATATCAGCGCCTGGTGCTGCAAAAGCAGCAAAGGAACTGAGATAATGACGAGGGACTTATGCAATCGCTGCAAAACAGTGGGTCTAACCATAATTTGCGAGTAATAAATCTATGTTAATGGCGAATCACGAAGAGATAGAAGTAAATGCTAATAATGAAAAAATGAAGTATGTAAATAAAGTTATTTATCTAGGACAGACTATCTCATTCCACAACACATATAACGAAGAAATTGAAAGACGAATTGCTTTGGCATTGAATAGGTTTTGAACATTATCCTTAATACTCCTAGACAAATCTCAAAAAATTGAGACTAAGAAAACAATATTGATTAATTGTGTGCTACTAGTATTGCTGTACGGAACACAAACCTGTGCCCTCGCAGAGAAACAAAGAAAGAAGATTGCTGTCTGTCAAAGAAGGATGGAAAGAAAAATCATAAATAAACAGATCCAACAAAAGATAAGAAACAAAAAAATAAGAAAAATGACCGGAATAACTGATGCTTAAACAATTTGATGAACTTGGAAGAACTTGAAATGGAAGTGGGGACACGTTGCCTAGATGGAGATAATTAGATTAGTATTAGTCCATACTACCACAACGTGGGATCCTCGAATTGGAAGGAGGAAAGTTTAAAGACCGAGGACACGATGGTGCAGCGAAATACAGGGACCTAGTGGGCATACGTAGCACAAGATAATTTCTGGTGGCAAATAAGGGCAACAATTTGCGAGTATTAAAACTGAGTAATAAATGAGATGCGATGTTCAAGTGGAATAGGACTGAGTACATGCAAATGAACTAAGCTCACTTTAAAAAGACTAAACAAATAATAATAATATATACGTATATAGTTTTAATGATTAATTATTAGTTTTTTGTAAAAAATTATTGGTGTTAACTTATAGCTAAAGTTTATTAACACCTTTTGATTAAGATTAACTCATAACAATTCTTAACATCAGAAGTGGCTGCTCTGGTGGCTACTCAGAAGCTATCCCTGGCTTTCAGGAGGCCTTCGGCTGAAAGGGATTGTACAATATTAATATAAATATTAATATTTAGCATGTAGATTTATACACTTTTTCGATCCGAAGGCCCGGTAATGTAATAAAAGTTCTTCTGTCAATAATTCGCCGTTTTTTGGCGCTCGATTACACAACTTTCTCCTGTTACGAAGTACTTTGTAAGACGAGAAAGTAAAAAATATCACTCTAATACATCTCATCTTTATTCAAAGAAATTTTGAACAAAACTCAGTAAATAAGTTTGGTTTAAGAAAAGATCTAGTAAGAATTTTACATAAATATCCCCCAAAAAGCACATAAGCATACTTTGCGAATAATGTTATTTATAAATATTTTTTAAGTATAGTATGATACAAAGAATTTATTACTTATATCATGCAATACATGCAAATAGTTTTGATCAAAATCAAACTACTTGAGCAAACACAAAGAATTTCCTTTTCCTCTAAAAACCACACGTTGCAATGCAGTCAAAATTAGTCCCACGTAGTGTCACAAAGTCCCATCCCCACTTTCTCTTTGCGAGAGATTTTGTTGAGCTTGTCCTTGCACAAAACTCCACAATCCACTCACAGTGACCCCCACCAGCTGCACAGGAAGAGCGCAAGGACTAGCGAGCGGAACGGGTGCGTCACGCACAATGACACTCTACCGAGAGCTCTTTCGCAAGATGTAGAAGTTCACACGCTTACACCGGATCTTGCGGGCGCTTACTCATTGTCTCTGCGGAATTCCCCTCCAAACGTTATGTTCGACAAATTTGGTTCAAAGGGTTATCTGAGCACTTTCTCTTCTTCCATAGATAATGAATGTTGTGGGATCGTTCTCAAGAAGGTTCATACGATGAAAAAGTCGCGAAAGTATACTATTCCAAGACATTTTATAATTTAATTCAATGTAGTACATCTACTTGGACAGGAGAAATTGTTGAATGAAAGAGAAGTTAATATAATTATTTTATTTGTTATGAAACCAAAAGAGTCGTAGAAAAAGTATAAAAAATCGTATACCAAACATTTAATAAACAACTAGCTGACCCGGCGAACTCTGTTCCGCCTTAACAGTCGGTTCCATCTTTTTTTCGCGTCGCACTCACTGTGAGAAACTGTACTATCCTTGTTGCACTCGTGATAATAAAGCTATTGCAGATTTGTGTTTTTCTCTCAAACAAAGAAGAATTTCAAAAACACGCTCTGATATTAAATAGATAATAAAAAATCTATTACGTAGCAGAGCGTTTTTTTTGGAATTGATTTTTGTTTAAGAGAGAAATACAAAGCTGTAATAATAGGGATCGGCTGTTAAAGGCAATAAATAAGCAGATTTTGGAATTCATTAAGTTAAATTGTTTATTAGAAAATCCAAATAAAAAAATTAAGTAGATTAATCATTCATTACTGTTCCTGTATTTTGGTGCATAGGTGAAGTATATATGGGTATAACGTAAGTATATAATAGGTGTAGTATATATAGATATAACGGCGAACGAAAAGCGGCTATCATTATCACCTTCTGTTATCAGTGCGGCGTTACAACAATGGGTTACAACAGGCAGCAATGACCGCTAACATGCGAAATCACGCGAAAACGTGCGTTCTCACACAGGAACGCTGTCGAACGGGATAAACAGTATCGTATGTCCGTCTCCTGGCCCTAAGCTGCATGCTCACCAACTTTCAGCCAAATCGGTACAGCCGTTCTTGAGTTATAAATAGTGTAACTAACACGACTTTCTTATATATATATATATATATAGATTTGCTTATTTCGCAATAATTACTATAAATTTCGATTTTCAACTCCTCTAAAATAATGAACAAATCATTAGTAAATCTAAATGTTTGCAGTAGATTATTTTTGTCGGCAGGGGATTATCTATTGCAAGCATGTTTCAAAATAATGCTTTCGAATGTTCAGTGAGCTGCAGAAACAGAGTAATGTCATGCTGGACAATCCCTTTTTAAAGGTCTGTCGACAACTTTCAACGTCGTTGCAGGGGCTTAAAACTCGCCCCGGAAACGAGAGGAGATAGGCTTTAACTGCGTTGCAATTTACCCGCTGCGAGAAGCACTTGAGCTGCGTCGGAGTCAGCGAGGTGCGTCCAGCTGTGGGTTCCTCGTTCTTACGCGCGTGCAAGTCACCGGAGGCGCCATGGGTCAGCGCAGCGGCTCGCGGCGTGCCGCGGCGGCCACGCGTGCTCCGGACGAACCGCCACTCCATGTGTGTATGTGTGTATGTGTGTGTGTATATATATACTCGTTTCGTGTCTCATATATACATGCACGCGCACACGCGCGCGCGCGCACACACACACACACGCACGCACACGCACGCATACGCACACACACACGCGCGCACACACACACACACACACACACGCACACACACACGCACACACACGCACACACACACGCACACACACACACGCACACACACACGCACACACACGCACGCACGCACACACACACGCACACACACATATATGTGTGTGTGTGCGCGCGCGTATGTGCGTGAGTGTGTGTGCGTGTGTGTGTCTGTATGTCTGTCTGGAAATGAAAACGGCGTTGGCTTCACAGCTGTGGGCGCTTATTCAAAATAGCGTTGTGTACTGTAATCCGAAGTTGCCTGCACCAGGATTGCTAGATGTATGCGCGCTCAACCCTAACTATCCAAAACTAGTGGTGCTAAAACAGCAAATACTTTCTCGTCAATATTTTCACAAAACATTACTCGAAAAGTACTCAAATTTTCGAAAACTTGTACACGACCCTATTTCAAAATATATCTTTAAGGAATAGATTTCATTAAGGTAAAAATCTATATCTTTAATATTTTAGTTGTAGGAAGTTTCCGAAAAAATGTTGAACTTTTGTAATTTTCGAAAATTCTGGGTTTTCAACCAACATGAGACCTGCACAATTCTCTTAAACGTTCTTGACACTATCCAACAACAAAAAAATTACTCAAAAGCGATGGATCTATTTTTTTTTGAAAATTTTGAAATTATCTCAGGGGCTTTATGTAAAGTACCCATAAAAATTTAAATATCGGTTTCAAGTTGAAGGGTCCGCGACTTCAGCCAGATCGATTGCGAAATATCAATTTTTAAGAAAGCGGCTGAACGGTTTAGCCACTAGCGATCTTCACACACGGTCGGACGCGCGGACGTACAGAAAGACGTTTTGCCGTCATACGATTTTTCGGTATCCGAGACTCACAAAACGTGGATTCTAGCTACACCACGTGTTAGAGGATTTTTCTAAATTTAGCAACTGAATTTATTCACTTTTGCGTTACCAGGGCACTCTAATAAGAGTTTTTCTATGCCTTTTTCTCTCTGCTCCGTAGCGAGAAAACAAAACGGGCTGAGCTGCGGTAGTGTATGATATGTATTCTCATAGACGTATCTAGGTATTCAGGCGCCCATGGCAAGCATAGAATTTGCGCCTCTGTCAGGTTACTTCAAATTAGGGTTTCAAAGAATTATTTAGCGGGCCTGCTTGTGAGTGGCGGACATGGCACGTGCCATATTCGCCACACCTTAGACACGCCTCTGCGTGTACTGTAACAAAAGTGATACGAAATAGATGGTTTCTAATAAACTCCGCCAGAGACTGGTGCAGTTTCCTAATAGTTCTCTAAAGGCAAGTGGCAGTGCTTAAGATGAAAAATGTAAATTTAATAGCAATATACTGTAAAATAAAATGAAAGAAAAGTGTAGTTTTGTATTAAAACTTGAACTAGTTACATCAAAAATAATAATCTTAAACACCGTGGTTTATATAATACTCATCTCTTTCCTCTTCCACAAGTATTGGATATGAAGAAAGCCCGGGCAATTCTTTTTTGTTAGTAAGATTTTACAGTAACTGTATTTTCTTATCGTTGCATGCATAGTGTCATGCCGTTTGTTTCATCTTCCTCTTCGTTTGAGGAAGTGTCGATTAACAGGTTAAACGAGAATATAATGCTCTTCTCCAAGTGTTGAGATAGTCTGCGGAAAGGTCAGCGGGTCGGACGATGTTTACTTATCGAGCACATTTCGTCATTTCATCTAAATGGACGGGAAAGGTATTAGTCTTCTATTGAGAGAGGTGTACATCTTCTCGAAAATTTCGATAGTAATATAAGGTAGTCGAATGTCTCTTAAATTTTAAAAAAGGCTTCTTAATTTGTTCGAATTTTATGGAGAGGGTGAAATGTAAACATCGATTAAATATTAGGAAACATTTTACGCTGTAAGAAAAAGACGATAAATTATATCATAAATACAGAGTGCTTATAAATGTGGTACCTAAAAGTTACGTAAACTGGCGGAACGCGTTGAAATAAGCTCTTAGGCCACTTTTAAGCATATTTTGTCTAATAAACTACTTGGCTATTCTGAATGGCTTAGCCGCAATAAGTATAGAGAAAGTTATGTAATGCTGCGGAAAATTGATTACGAGATTTCAACGGAAATACACGTTTCGGGGTTTCCAGACACCAAATTAAGTGATTTTTTCGAATCGTCCGTCCGTCTGTCCGTCCGTTTATCTGTCCGTCTGTCTGTCAGACCGTCTGTCAGTTTGTCAGACCGTCTGTCCGTCTGTTTGACCGTCTGTCTGCGTGTCTGGTCATCTGTCTGTCTGGCCATCTGTCTGTATGGCCATCTGTCTGTCTGACCGTCTGTCTGACCCACTGTCCGTCTGTCCGTCTGTCCGTCTGTCCGTCTGTCCGTCTGTCCGTCTGTCCGTGTATTTCTCTGATACATAGCCAGCCCCTCCTCCAGGGCGTGTATTTTTAGAATATCTCCACAGCCTGCCCATCCTCCAGGGCGTGTATTTCTCTGATACATAGCCAGCCCCTCCTCCAGGGCGTGTATTTCTCGGATACCTCCACAGTCTGCCCGTCCTCAAGGGTATTTCTCGGATAACTTCACAGTAAGCCCTCCGCCAGGGCGTGTATTTCTCGGATACCTCCACAGGCAGCCCCTCCACTGGGGCGTGTGCGTCTTTTGCGTCAGACGCTTTCCGTCGAGGCTACGCAGGCGGACTCGTCGACTCCTTGCAGGGAAAGTGCCGTCCGGGGGCCCCTGTATGCGGCGAGCCCCACGCAAGCGCGGGTCGCGATCTTCCAGCGTCACGCAACCGTGCTACCGCCATTTCAACTGCGGTGGCTGTTGGGAAGGGCGTAGCTGAATGGGTAGCAGATGCGCCGTCCACCTCTGATGTTTCCGTTAACGCTAACTGCTTTTTTATTAGCCCCGTTTGTATAGTGAATATTCCATGCCAGAAGGTGGCGGTGTGTCTCCTTTGCTGGACGGGGAGATCCGGCGCCCACATACACGCCCTTCTTCCCGTATCTCCCACAATGATTGATTGATTTTTTCGTGCTTCCGGGCGCGTCAACTGCTGCGGTCATTGTCCCGTTAGTGTAGTGCATGTTTTTGTCGGGAGATGGCTGTGATATTCCCTCGCTGGTTGGCGAGATCCGGCACCGACCTACCGTCGGCTAGTGGGGTTTTCCCCTCACCAGGACTCTCCCACCAGCGAGGCACCGCCCCAGCCGGGACAAGCTCTAAGCTCCCGACCGGTCTCCCGGAATATGTGGTAGTGTAGTGCATGTTAGTGTAAGTGAGTGTGTAAGGGGAGAGGATAGGACAAGGAAGAGGAAGGACAGATCGCGCGCGGTCCGTGGCCCGTTTGGTAGGGTACTGCTCCGGCATTCGCCTGGTGTTGATCGGAGAAACCACGGAAAACTACCGATCAGAGCAGCCGGCCGCTAGAATTCTTCTCCAGACAGCAACTGAATTCGACCTAGCTGAAAAGCTAGTGTCGAAAATCCTGCCGCCGTCAAGGACTCGAACCTAGGACCTCCCGGCCAGAGGCGCTGCAGTGGCATCAATTGATGCGCTGAGCTACCGCTCCCGGTCCCACAATGAGGCATCGCCTGAAGCGGTATAAGCTCTTAAGCTTATGACTGGTCTCTCGTTTGCCGAGAAATTGTATTGCATGTATGGGTGTGTAGGGGTTGAGGATAGGACAAAAAGAAGAAAGGAAAGAACGCGTACGGTTCGTGGCCCGCTTTTTTGTGTACTGATCCTTCATTCGCAAGGTATTGTATGGATAAACCACGAAAAACTACAGAATAGCCGACCGCCAGAATTCTCCTCAAGCCTGCACTTAAATTCACCCTAACTAGGCTGAATGCTGGCTGCTAGTCTGCTTTCGACAGGTTACTTTGTAGTTCCCCGTTTCTTCTGCGTCTCATTTCTCCTTTGGTCCATGATCGTTCACCTCATCATTAGCATTGCTATCGCCTCTTAATTGAGTCATTACGCATGGGTTTCAATGGTCTCAGTAGTTGCAGGGCCTCAAAATAAATCTTTATCTCTAAGCTTAATGACTTTCGCTTTCCACTTAGTAGTAACCGTTCAGCGTGAAACGAGAGAGCGTGTATGCTGCGCACCAACGTGGAAGCCCATATGCGTGAGCGCTCAGCGTGGAGCAGGCTCGTCAATGCGGCTGGGAAGCCCAGCGCTCCTGCGGCGTTCCTGTAACTTCCCCTGACTCCGCACTCATTTCCCCTCCAAATCAGAAAGGCGTATACACGTGCAATCTGAAGCGACGACATGGAATAATGGCATCATATAAAAATATGTTGGCTTGATTTGTTCTGTCAAACAATGAAGATTTGAATTATGCCTTTATTTTTTACTATTTATTACTATTTTGTGTTAACTTTCTTTTTATATTCTGCCTTGTATAAACATATCTGCTAAATGGCAGGGATAATTCGGCGAATTATTTCTGTGTTTTTGTTCAGTGTTGTGTTATGAAATCATTCTGTTAATTATTGCATTTAATGATAATGGGGAAAAAAAGTATGAAGTTCCTGTAAGTTAACAATTCTCGTGTACGTACGGAGAGCGCATTTTACAGACAAGAATCTTTGTCTGTTGAACCTCCTAACCTGAACGTAGAAAGTTAATTGCTATTAACATCACTCTTAAGTAACACGATTGCTAAGTCAAGATACATTGGGTTCAAAATGTTTAATTTTGCTTTCAATTGAGGATTTGAAATCTAGAGAAGTATTATTTAATTTTAAAGGATCATTTATTTGCTTTAAAGAGAAAATGGGAATTAATATGCCTAAATTCGTGTCAACAGTCGAGTAACTACCTCCAAAGACTTGTCATGGGTCAGGTATTCAATGACATATCGCTTCTACGGAGCAATTTGTACCACCCTTACTTTTAAATCTCGCGTCAGTTTCTCTTGACGCACTGCCTGCGGGCCTGTTACCTTGCCCTAGATCTTCACATGCCTACCGTAGAGAATAACGTAGTATAAAACGGTCTTAGCAACCACGTACCAGCGACGTGTGAAGTGTAAAAACTATATCTGCATATAATGGCACAGTCATTTTGGTAGTAAAGTTTTCTAATTTCCTTGGTGTGGACTGAGTTTATTTTCTTGCCCCATCCTCTTGGCCGCTGTCATGTATCACCGCCCAAAGTACATTTTTTGATATTTTCTTCACTTTTCGTTTTCTTCATAGTAGAAACGAAATATTACTTTAAGAAAACTTACTACGAGGAAGTCTGTACAATTCTGTTGCATCCTTAGTTTTAAAATATTGCACATATTGCACGCAATATTGCGCAAAAATGCCAAAATTTTGAAAAAAATGTGTTAGACTGTAATGAAAGAGTTAAATATGAGGAAAATGTTACTTGAAGAAAAATTCTTTCTCTTTAATTTTGTAGTTGTAGGAAGGCGCCGGAAAAAATCGAACTTTGAAAATTTTCGGAAATTCAGAGTTAACTTTGGAAATTGGACCAATGCCACCATTACAAGTGTATTTTGTTTTATTCTTACAATAAGTTTAAAGAAAAAAATTGGAGCTGTTTATAATAAAACTTTGAAAGTGTCCCTGTTGCTTCATAAAAAGTACTCCCAAATTTTAAAGAATGTTTTTCAAAATCTTGAAGCTTGGGCTCGAGCCTGATGGAGAGGAGTTTCTTCAATTTGGAGAAAATCCTACGTATGGTTTAGGGGCTAATGGTGTTCACAGACAGTCGGACAGACAGATAGATAGGCAGGCGGGCAGACAGACAGACAAACAAATGAACATTTTAAGGGAAAAAAACACTTTTTTGGTATCAGGGGTCCGAAAACGCGTATTTCCGGTGAAATCTCGAAATCGATTTTCCTCAGCATCTCACTTAACTACATTTATTCTTCTTATACACTTACGTATACGAGAAAGTTAAATATATTAAGCAAAGAAAAACTGGACCGACCAAATATACTACTTAATAATTGTAGTTACTAATTTATACACACATAATTGTATAATTTAGATTAATGCCACCAACATGATGTGGCATCATGGGAATGCATTTAGAAACACACTATTCCTTCACAGTTGAGAATAAATTCCATAGAGCGAGATCATGCGACAGTTTAGCATGCGTCACAAATCAGGAAGTTATACTCGCCAATTCTGGTGGAGTTGCGTTTCCCGCAATGACTTTAGTATAACGCAGGAAGGTATGCACAAAGGTTCAAAGTGGGTTAGTCCTGTTTAAGGTACGGCGCTTCACGTAGAGCAAAATCTCACTTTTTTCATGATTTTAAGACCCCTGTATCCTTTACGAGGAATGTTATGTGTATTTGTAAATTTTGTTCAATTTATTAAATTGTAAACTTTTTGTTTAAATTTATAAAATTTTTAAATTGCACATTTTCGTAAATGTTACTCCAAAACCGATCATTGCAGCGACTGCGTTGGTAGGAGCCCCCTATCAAGATACGCTTCCGCTTGTAATTCCATTTCTGGGCCTGGCCAATGAAAATCATTTTTGGCCCAACCAGAACACACTTTTACTGTATAAAATCTTCGTTTTTCCTTCAGCAGAGAAAGAAGCCCGCCCGATCGACCGCCACAGCGCCTACGCTTCACGAAGCCCTCAAAGATTACTCTATAGGTTGAAATTTGATTTCTGTTTCTGAGCAAACTAAAATCAGTTTTGTGCTAACGCGAACTCCCTTTTACAAAAGAAAATGCACAAGATCTTTTTTTTTTTTTTTAGCATAGGAAGTAGCCCGACCGATCATTGCAGAGAATGCATTTGACGAAACCCACTAAGCAGACATGCATGCGCTTATAATTCCATTTCTGTGCCTGAGCAAACAAAATAATTTTCTGGACAAACGAGAACACACATTTGCGAAATAGTATTCACAATATCATAGTCTTGGCTTCAGCTTAGGAGCTAGCTCGACCGATCAGTGTAGCGAATGGGTTGCATGCAGCTACCTACTTATTCCTAACATGCGAACGATCTATTCCAAAGTGAAGAAAAACCTGTCCCTCTAGCTCTAGTCAAATCTTTGAAATTTTGAAAAACATTCTTTAAAATGTGGGGGTACTTTACTTGAAGCCTCCCGGACATTTTAAAAATTTTCTCAAAAACGGCTTGAAATTTTTTCTTTAAATTTCTTGTAAGAATACAATACAATACACTTATAAAGATGGCATATGTTCCGTTTTCGCGGTTAATTCTGAATTTTCGAAAATTGCAAAAGTTTGAATTTTTTTCGGTCTTTTCCTAAAACTATAAAATCGAAGACAGAGATTTCCCCTTCAAATGAAATTTGTTGCCCATAAATAGTTATTTCATTAAGGTCATGTAGATTTTTTTGAAATTTTAGTAGTTTTCGTGCAATATTTGCAATTTTAGAGAAAAAACAGATTTTCTCAAAAATACTCCAAATTTTTTCTTTAAATGTTTGGTACGGATAGTGCCAAATGTACCCTATAAGATGACATAAACACCATATCGCTCTATTCTTTTGTTTTTTCAAAAATTACAAAAATGTTTTCTTTTCCCTTATCTCTCACGTCAGTAATATTTATATGAGAGGCGGTTTTTTTTCATATTATTATATGTGTGAATGCATGTGCTTTAAATAATGTCAAATAAAGTTTCTCGAAAACCCAACAGTTTTCCGTGAAAATAAGCTCAAATTTCTTCATTTTCAGAAAAGCTCAAACACCATTTTCTCAACTTTATCAATGGATACTGCTAGTTGCACTGAGTAATATGCTGTAAAGTTTATTTTCATGTAGTCTTGTTTTTTCTAAAATTATACAAATGTAATGTGTTTTAAATAGGTCTCACGCCGTTAATTTGCACATTTCACCAATTTGTATACACTATTGAATTTGAGAGTGGAAGTTCTTCAAATTACCTTAAATGAAGTTTTCAAAAGCTCAATGAATTCCTGTGAAATAGAGCTTGAAATTTCGCATTTACAGTAATGCTTAACGCCATTTTCTTAAAAACGACTCCAACGTTTTCAATGAAATTGCTATTTAGAACGAGGCTATTTAGAGCCTTCTTTAATATTCTTAAAATATTATTTCGATTCTACTATTTAGAAACCGAAAAGTTGACAAAATTTCAAAAAAGTATGCTTTGGGCGGTGATAGATGGCAGCAGGCAAGAAGAAAGGGCATAACTATACAATACCAATTCACACCATGGAAATTAGAAAACTTTACTACGAGAAAGTCTGTGTCGTTCTGTATCACTTCTAGTTACTTTCAGGTTACCACGTATATACGGAGTAATACACTTTGTATAGAGAATGTTATGTAATGTTGCGAAAATCAATTTCATGATTTCAACAAAAATTTGTCGAAAAATCAAGTTTTTTGTTCAAATTAGCTCAAATTTCCTCATTTTCAGAAACGCTCAAACACCATTTTCTCAAAAATGGCTCCAAATTTTTGCTTCAAACTTTTCCAAAGTATAGTGGTAATGGCGCTGTCTAATACGACGTAAAGTATATTTTGGTGTATTCTTTTGTTTTTTCAAAAATTACACAAACGTAATTTTTTTCCAATATCTCTCACGCCGTTAATATGCACATTTCAATGAATTTGTATACATTATTGAATTTGCGAGTGAAAGTTCT
This sequence comes from Teleogryllus occipitalis, assembly GCA_011170035.1. Classification (NCBI taxonomy): domain Eukaryota; kingdom Metazoa; phylum Arthropoda; class Insecta; order Orthoptera; family Gryllidae; genus Teleogryllus; species Teleogryllus occipitalis. The sequence goes on along the minus strand of BLKR01006658.1, from coordinate 36,202 downwards.
TCAAATTACTTGAAATTAAGTTTTTCGAAAATTCAACAGAAGTTTTGCTGAGAAAAAGAGCTTGAAATTTCGCATTTATAGTAAGCTTCATACCATGTTCTTAAAGACTGGTCCAAACTTTTCAATAAAAATAGCTATTTATGACATGTTTTTAGCCTTCTTTAATGTTCTTAAAATAATATTTCGGTGCTATCTTGACGATTCAATTGCTGCCACCACCTCTTTTATTCATAATAACGAATTAGTAGCGATTTAAGTTGAAACATACATCTAATACGGATAGAAAATGCATTTTGGAAAAATCCCTTGTTTTATTAATCTCTTGTCATTGTTCTAGAAAGTTACAACAACTAATGTAGAAAGCAAAAAAGCTTAACACCTGTATGTGCGTGATAGTTGGAATTAATGAGAGGTAATTCTGACGATAGGAATGGTGGAATGTGAGGAGGAAGAGAAACCGACTGTGTCCACAGCATCCACAAATTCCAAATAGATTGACCGCCTTTGCGCAATGGAAAGGCGAACTGCTTCGCTAGCGCCCCGACGAGGAAGGCTCCAGCGCGGAGGCACATTAACATTAACCCAACGATAATAATAGTGATGTGTCAACATGGCAATGACCTGACTGACGCGGTCATCTTAATGAATTTAGCGCCGCGTTAGACTCGTGATGCAAAAGAAGTTAGAGTGCCATTGTGAAATTATATCATTATTAGAATTGCTATTTACGGGTGACCCAGATAACCATTCTTTCTGATTTGTTATATTGCAGTTATTATTTGTTCAACTTTTTGAAATTATTTGTTTTATTACAGAAATTATTAATAAAATAACATTGCCATGTAGTTTTATTTAGAACTTTTTCTTTTAAAATGTTTACGTGAATTGTGTAAAACATTAATGTACTCTAATTATTGTGTTACAGTGCTATAATAAACCTTTTAAAAGCATTCGCACGCCTGCGCTAATGAACCATTAAAGCAAGTTCTCAATAAATGTGGGTGGTTAATAATAGATCGTGATATTACCAGTGAAGTTCTACATTTTACATAAAACTGATCTTGGACTAGCATCTCTTCGCCATCACAGATATCACGTTTATTTTTAGAGCAGCCCTTTGGCATGCGGCGGACATTTCCTTCTCCTCATTTTACCGAAAAATGTGATAGTCCACTACGATGACCATGGCATCTACGGTCAATACGGTCACAAGTCACTATGGTCACAATGGGCCGGGAGAGGTGGCTCAGGGCATCAACGGATGTCATTGCAGTGCCTCTGACCAGGAAGTCCTGGAGTTCTAGTCGCGACAGTGGCAGGATTTTAGACACTAGCTAGATAGCTAGTTCGAATTCAGTCGCTGTCTGGAGGAGAATTCTAGCGGCCGGCTTCTCTGATCGGTAGTTTTCCGTGGTTTCTCCGATCAACACCAGGCGAATATCGGAGCAGTACACCTTAACAAACGGTCCACAGACCGCGCGCGATCTTTCCTTCCTCTTCCTTATCCTATCTCACCCCTTACTTACACACACAAACACACACACACACACACACACACACACACACACACACACTATAATGCACTCAATTACCGCACATGCCGAACGACCGGCTGGGAGCTTACAGCTTGTCTCGGCTGGGGCGGTACCCCGCTGGCGGGAGATACGTGACGAGGGAAAACCCGCTAGCCGACAGGTAGGACGGCACCGGATCTCACTATCCAGCGGGAGAAGATCACCGCAATCCCCGAAGAGAAATCATGCACTACACTTACGGGACTTAGCAGTTGACACGCCCGGAATCACTAATCAATTAAGGAAATGGTCACTACGGACACCATGGTCACTTGTTCCCAACGGTCACCATGGCCACAGTGGTCCCTACGGTCACTATAGTCACTATAGCACTACGGTCCTTCTCGATTAACCGTCACTGACAAGCAGAATCCATAACTGCCAGAAATCCAGCAGGAAGCTTTAGCTTGCCTGGTGTCTGAGCCCCCCATCATGTCTCATCGTATCGTTTATGAGGCCCCAATCTTCGTCCTCGCCGGCTGCCGTTTTGTACATCGCCAAGGCGCGCGGATACACGAGTCCGCAATTAGTTCGGGCGAAGCTTTCGCCGCAAAAAGCCTGGTTACGGACCGCCGCCGCCAGCAAGCGCCTGTGTAGTGCTCGGCTGTCCCAGTTGTTAGAGTTGCCGCGGAGCGGGCTGCAGCCAGTTTTTGGCGAAACCGCACCGGTCGCCCGGGCCGTGACGCAACTGATACTTACGAAAACCTGGAAGGTAATCACCTAAATGAAATGGAGATTGAGGAAAATATAATTTCTGTGCAAGGCGTGCCGCAACCTAAAACAAGAGGGAGAGACAACTACATTTTCAGGTCTCTGGGGACCTCATTTCTTTTATTTCTGATTTTCTCATGACATATTTTTCTATGAACTACAACGTACTACTTCTAGAATGAAATTATAACATTTATGATCCAATTATTAATAAATACAATCAACGTTTTCGAACCATTTACAGGGTTGTCATATGGTTTGGAAAGCCTCTCCCCGAAATGTTGTCTACTCATTCCCAAGAGTGTTGGCTTAAAGTGGAGAAAATAAAGGCATTTATCGTGTGTACGGAAATTAAGTGTTTCATTGTGTAGGGCTACGGGTGCCCATTTCAAATGTTTTAGGGCAGAGGGGGGTTGTGGCACTTCTGCACACACACCCTGTGCGCATGCCCATGTGTCGATGAGATGTTTAATACATGTACCAAGTCGATGTAGAATACAAACTCTAAGAAAACTATCCGTAAACTGAAGAATTTTCTGTAATGGAGCACATTTGTAGTGAACAATAATATAATCAAATTAGATCAAATAATTGGTCGCCCCGACCGGAATTCGAACCCGGGCCTTCTGGTTTACGCCCAGCTGTTCCAACCCAAAAGCTACCGGGGCCACCAATCCTTTGAACAGTTTTCAAGAGCGCGATTATCACTCCCATGTGTGTGTGTATATATATATATATATATATATATATATATATATATATATATATATATATATAAAATTGTCACCTTACCCATCACCTTGTTGGATGCACTTACGATCGGAGAATATGTTCCGCACTAATTTAATTATTAAAATGCATTGTTACTTAGTAACATGGTCACATGGATAGCTGTACGTCTGCGGAACGTATAATCTGATCGTAAGTGCATCCAACAAGGTGACGGGTAAGGTGACAACTATAATGATATAATCTACGAAAAGAAGTCCGTGATTGTTATTTTATACGCATTTTGAGAATGAACATGATGTGTCAAATATTTTCCTTCAAAAAATCACATGTGTAAGGGTAGTAGTTTTCTACCTACAATAGGTATTAAACAAACAATTTTCTAAAATATTCGGTTTCTTGGGAGGTTGTTATAATAGCTATTTACGAAAATATTGTGAGATACGAATATCGGGCGTTCTATTTACTTCCTAAAAATTCGAATGTTCTGTAAGTTTGGTTTAATTTTTACTATCCATTCTGCAAAAGGTGGTATACTGATGTTGAAAGTCGTTAATAGGAGGCTATGAATTATCAGAACACATGTGTTGTAAAAATATTTTTTTACGAAAGTGATTGTAGTTTTTAACAGTGGACCATGGGTTATCAATATGATGGTGTTCTAATAAGTCGTATTATGGTATCGATCTCATCGTTAATTTAACTTTAAATAATCAAAATGGAAATAATATTTTACTTACGAGGTTTTTAGCATCACTTATAATGGGTCAAAAAATTTAAAGGCGTTCTAAAAGATTACTTTTTCTAACTTCAATTCTCAGAAAAGAATGTGAGTGATATTTACGAGCTCTGCGTTTCCTAGCCTCACGGTACTAAGAATAAGAAATAGAAATATTTTGTAGGTAATAAAACGGTGGTTAAATTCCTTTGTAATTCTATTCTCCAATTTGAATACCACTCGTTTTTAGGTGCAGTTCTTAACATGCGAGAGAATTAACATGTAGATAGTCAGTGCAAATTTCTTGCAGGGTTCTTAACTGGTAGGTTTACGTTCCCGATAATCAGTTTTCTTTCGTAACACGATCCCCAAGACTTGAAAGTAACTTGCACGAACAGAAAAAAGTTGAGTAAAGTTACGAAAGATATTCGGGTGGTAGAAAGAGATCTATAAAATTTCTAATGATGTTACAGAACATTATTTTTAATATTTACAAAAAAATCTTTTAAAATGTTAATTTTTTGCTCAAAGTATTCAATCTTTAAGAGATAAAATGGTACAGATATTATTGTCAAGTAATATTCCAAGAATCAATTGAAAAATGTTAACCTAATTGGATTGCATCTCTTCTCTAGGTCAAGCTACTACGAAAGTTCTTATTGCGGCAATTTCAAAAAAGGTTATGAGCGTTGTGGAACGAAGACTTGATGCAACTGCTCTCTAAAGAGTACAAAACTTGCGAAGTCACTAGACGTTTGCCGTTCTGTGTTATATCTCACATTTCCTGTTAGTTAAGTAGCAGCTGGAAGACATCTCACTTGCCTTTGCTGAGTAAGATGATTGTTCCCTAGATGTCACTTTATGATACAACAAAACAGAAAACGGTGCTTTCAGCTCGTCACGAGTACCCGGTATAAACAACGCAAAACATCACCTTAAAAGTAAATGATTTTATTGAAACAATTTTCAGTCTTCACAGAATTAATGTGTCAGTGGCGTCTTGTAGAAACATGCGTTTATTAACTCGCAGAGCTCGCACTTTCCTGGACATTCGGGTACGGAGTGTCTATACTGATCAACACCCCACCACAAAATGGACTCATTGATATCCATACACTGATCGAATACATAATTCCAAATCGAGTTGATTTTATCATTTGGTATTTGCCGAATTCCTTCCATCATACTTCGGAGTGCGTGGTGTGGATTTAATGATCAAAGAATCATTGTTAAGAGTTCGGAAAAATATGTAGAATGAAATGTCAAAATATGTACACAAATATGAAATGAAAACAGTAAGAATATGTAATAAATATGTAAAATGGGAAATAATATGTGATATTAAAATACAAAAATTATAAAACATATTAATCTAATTCGAAATTACATTTATCAAAAATTTCTTATAACAATTTTAAAAATAGTACAAAGGTTTTAAAATAATTAGAAGAGCAGAAGTCGATGCACGTTTGTCACTTAACTTTCCCGATAGTAATAAAAGCTTCATCTATTGCTATCCAGTATAGTAGTTTAGCAGCCAGAGTAGACGCAATAGAAGCCCTCGTGGCGATATCTACAACCAGCAAACTATTACTGCAGCTTACAACATTCTCATCGAATTGTTACACGCAAATGATCGACAAAAATTTCTCGGAAATTAAGATTAAAAGTCACGAAACGCTAAGTTAGTAATACTTTTCACACCTATATATGAAAATGATCTGTCACGCACTTCCCGTCCCCGAGATAACAGAAGTAGAAGCGCCAGACTGTCAAATCATCCGACCCCGTCTTAATGTCGTCGACAACACTCAGTAATTATGTAGGAAATAATTGTTTTATTTTAATACTACTTTTCATAAAAAAATGTGTGATAAAATTGAAGAAAATTAACAGATTAAAATAATTTGTGAAAATAGCAAAATATGTAATACAATACTAAATATGTAAAAATATGTAACGAAACAATTGGATATTGTGATAGGTTGGCGACGATTCGCCAAGATTTCAGGTTTGGGAACGGTATGTAGAAAGACACAAAATATGTCATTACATAAAAAACCGGTCTCTAATCATTGTCAATTATATTTAACACATGTGATTCAACTGAAGATTAAAGTGAGGAAAACCAATGGAATTCCTCGGCCGTTAAACCGCTCTAGCCGTTTGCGAAACCTCTTCTGCTTCAGTCAGCCAACGCATCGCTCGCGCGCGCGAGTTGGCGGTGGTTTGCGCCGCCGCTTCGCAGGGCCTGCGGATCCGTCGCAAGCGATCGCCCGGCGACCCATAGCCCGCCCGCTGGCCCGCCCGCTCGCCCGACCATTCGCTCGACCACTCGCCCGACCACTCGCTAGCTCGCTCGCCCGCCCGCCCGCCCGCCCGCCCGCCCGCCCGCCCGCCCGCCCGCCCGCCCGCCCGCCCGCCCGCCCGCCCGCCCGCCCGCCCGCCCGCCCGCCCGACCACTCGCCCGCCCGCCCGCTCGCCCGCCCGACCACTCGCCCGCCCGACCACTCCGCCCCGCCCGACCACTCGCCCGCCCGACCACTCGCCGCCCGCCCGCTCGCCCGACCACTCGCCGCTCGCCCGCCCGACCGCTCGCCCGCCCGACCGCTCGCCCGACCGCCCGCCCGCCCGACCACTCGCCGCCCGACCACTCGCCCGCCCGACCACTCGCCCGCTCGCCCGCCCGACCGCTCGCCCGCTCGCCCGCCCGACCGCTCGCCCCGCCCGACCGCTCGCCCGCCCGCCCGATCCTCGCCCGCCCGCCCGCCCGCCCGACCACTCGCCCGCTCGCCCGCCCGCTCGCCCCGCCCGCCCGCCCGCCCGCCCCGCCCGCCCGCGCCCGCCCGCCCGATTACTCGCCCGACCGCCCGCCCGCCCGACCACTCGCCCGCCCGACCACTCGCCCGCCCGACCACTCGCCCGCCCGACCACTCGCCCGCCCGACCACTCGCCCGCCCGACCACTCGCCCGCCCGACCACTCGCCCGCCCGACCACTCGCCCGCCCGACCACTCGCCCGCCCGCCCGCTCGCCCGCTCGCCCGCCCGACCGCTCGCCCGCCCGACCGCTCGCCCGCCCGACCGCTCGCCCGCCCGACCGCTCGCCCGCCCGACCGCTCGCCCGCCCGCCCGGCGGCCCGGTGGCTGGGCGCAGACCACCGCCATCTCCGCCTCCAGCGCTCTTCTGTCTCTGCCACACCTAACATCACCTCCACCGCCTTCACCTCCCTCCTTTCACCGTCTCGACTACCGTCACTCCCACCGCACCTGACTCTGTCCTCCGCCGCTGCTGCCACCACCTCCGTCTCCTCGGCCATGACTCCTCCTCCACCACCGCCCCCGCCACCCAGGCCCTACCTCCGACTTTGTTTCCGTCCCCGCCTCCGTCCTGTTGCTGACATCTGCCACCGCAACCGTCTCCGCCACCGCCCCCTTTCCCCTGGCGCACCGATTCCGCGGCCGCGCGGTTTCGTTGCCTCACGCGCTGACATTCACCGGACAGGCGCAACCGCCCGCTGCCCCGCGCCGGCCCCTGCGCCGCCTCTTGCAACGCGGCCCCGCGCGCCGCCTCGCGCTGGACCCCCTCCTCGCGGCCGCCGACCGCTTGGCAGGCGCAACTGACCGGGAGCTCCTAGGTCCTCCCGGGCACTTGCACCTCCTAGTCCTTCCAGTCCCGGCGGTAGCACGGCTTTTGACACTAGCTACCGGGAGCGGTAGCTTAGTGCATCAACTGATGTTACTGCAGCGCCTCGGACCGGGAGGTCCTAGGTTCCCACTCCCCACGGCGGCCAGATTTTCGGCACTGGCTGTTCAGCTAGGTCGAATTCAGTCGCTGTCTGGTGGAGAATTCTAGCGGCCGGCTGCTCTGATCGATAGGCGAATGCTGGAGCAGTATCCTAACAAACGGGCCACGGTCCGCGCGCGATCTGTCCTTCCTCTTCCTTGTCCTATCCTCTCCCCTTACACACACACTTACACTAACATGCTCTACACTACCACCTATTCCGAGAGACCGGTCGGGAGCTTAGAGCTTGTCCCGACTGGGGCGGTGCCCCTCTGGTTGATCTCGCCATCCGGCGGGGGAAGATCTCCGCCATCTCCCGAGGGGGAAACATACACTACACTTACGGGAATAGTGACCTAAGCTGTTAACGCGTCCGCAATCACTAACCAATCAACCGACACTAGCTACAGAGTTACGTCGAATGAACCCGCTGTCTGGACAAGAATCCGAGCAGCCTGGTGCTCCGATTGGGGTCAACGCGAGCGAATGCGGGAGAAATACCATAACAAACGAGCCACACTCTTTTCTTACCCCTTCCTTACACACACTTACGCTTACATCCATTACACTACCACATACGGAGGGAGGCCAGTCGGAAGCTTACACTTCGTTTTGACTGAGGTGGTGCTCCGTTGGTGGGAGTTACCTGGTTAGGGAAAATCCGCAAGCCGACGGGAGGTTCGGCTCCGGATCTCGCCATCCAGAGGAAGGCACCGCCACCTACTACAATAAAACATGGGGAAATGCGGGAATAATCAGCTTAGCAGTTGACGCTCCTGGAATCATCAATCAATCTCATAAATGCCAAGGAAATTGTGATATCAAAATATTTACAAAATATTCAAGAGCCATGTATCGCGGATGTTGTTTTTTTCCTTCTTTCTCTCTTTTTTCAGTGTGTTGATTATTTGTTCTTTGCCTCCATTTAATTTTTCGACTATTTGTTCGTTTCTATTGTGTTTGTTCATGTTTTCGTTGTTTTGTTTTGTTATTCCGCTTCAGTGGCGTCTCGTGAGTAAATGACATGGAGTTCTGCTCCACGCAAAATTATTAAAAGCTAAGTCTTCAAATTGCTTGCATAAATTTGCATAAATTTTGGTTTTGCGAGTTCAAACGATCCATAAAACTTAATACAATTTATTATTTTTGAAAGAAAATACCTATTCTTGGTGACATTTTCTTTGTTCTTCTCAATATTCGACCAAAAAGCAGAATCCAGTTGCGACGGTATGTTTACTGTCCCAAGAAGTGATAAAGGAACTTGATTATTCAAATGTGACTTCGACTGTTTTTTCTCTTTTTCTTTTTTCGTTTTTCTTTTTCTTTTTTTTTCTTTTTCCCCACGGAGAGGTGCACGAGAATTTTCACTTCTGTTTCGATCACGCACTTTTTCCACCAAAAAGAACACATGGAAAAGAAAAGAGCATCCAGTTGATCGCATCCGCATTACCAATTGTTTCTTTCAAACGTCTTTAATGAAACACCTAGTAAAACTTTTGCCTCGGCTGCTGCCTTCGACTTTGAGTTTAAATTCCGGAAAAGTCCTGCCTTGTTATTTTACTTGTACCTTATCCTCATAAACCAATGAAGAAAATGTCTGTTCAATTAAACAACTCACAGAATTAATTTCCGATCGAATATTACAACCGCAATTTGAGTGGTTAATAAGACACCTGCGCACTCACCGATCACTACGCTTTAACAAAGCCCGATGCACTATCACCAGTCGAAACAACACTGATAAACACTACATCAAACAGCTGTTACAAAATTTATGCGAGATGCATGTGTTCTCGCCTCTGTGATCGCACGTTGGAAGGGCAGTTGCGTCATGCGATTTGGCAATATTAGTGAGTGAGTGAGTAACTCCCGTCTGATCAACATCTCCACACTGCTTCTTTTCATCAGGGGGACAAGTCCCCGGGGTGGGCACCTTTGCTTCTTTTGGCTTTTATCCGCATCCGCCGCCGACGCGTTAACGCCGACAGGCTGATGGTCGCATCCAGCCGGAACACAGTCGTCTGTGTTATTAATTCCCAGTACGTCACATTACCTTCACGGCAACCTCGCCATACAATGCCTGGGTAGGGGTCGCCCTGCTAGCTCGAACTCCTAGCTATCCAGGGTAGTACCGGAGTCCGGCATTATCAGTATGCGAGAGGCGATCGCGGCTGCTCGGAACCCTAGAGCTGCTTTGAGCGCAGCTCGCATGGTCTTTAATGAGCGACCGAAGCCCCGCCCAATGACCGAGATTGCCAGCAATGCTAATGTTTCGGAGCTTCAAATTGCAGCTCGCGGAAGCCTCGGAGCGCGCCCGGTTGGGTTCGCGAATGAATCGTGAGGAGAGTAATAAGCTGTCGTCCAAAAATATAGCTCTCGTGGAAGAGAAAAAGCGTATACAAAAATATTACAGAGGTGTAGAGTGGGGCAGACAAATAGACATTTTTCCGACGACAGTACATTCTACAGCAGCAGTCCAGTGCTAGAAGTTAAAACGTGAATTACATAAAGATGATTTTTTCAAAAACCGCTCCATTTTTTTCTTGAAACCTTTGGTAGGGATAGTGCTAAATGCACTCTATAAGATGACATAAACGTCATATTACCCTTTTATTTTTTTTAATTACAAAAATAATTTTTTACTTGTCTCTCGTGTCGTGAATATTTAAATTAGCGGCAAATTGTTTCCATTATTGTATATATTGGTACATGTGCTTTAAATAATGTCATATAAAGTTACTCGAAAACTCAACATTTTTCTGTTAAAATGAACTCAAAATTCCGCATTTTCAGAAACGCTTAATTTACATTTTCTCAAAAATGACCCCTAATTGTTCCTTCAATTTTTTTCCAACGTGTAGTGCTAATTGCACTATTTAATATGACATATAGTTTATTTGGATGTATACTTTTGTTTTTTTTTTTCAAAAATTACACAAATTTTTTTTTAATATTTCTTATGCCTTTAATATGAACATTCCCAACGATTTGAAAACACTATGGCATTTATAAGTTAAAGTACCTCAAATGACTTTAAATGAAGATTTTCGAAATCTCAAAAATGAAAATTTCTGTGAAAAAAGAGCTTCAAATTTCGCATTTACAGTAACGCTTAATCGCCATTTTCATAAAAATTGCTCCAAATTTATCAATGAAAATTGCTATTTAAGACGAGGTTTTACCCTTTCTTAACATTCATAAAATAATATATTGCTTATACTATTAGGAAACCAAAAATTGAAAAAATGACAAAAAATGTATTTTGGGCGGCGATTGATGGCAGCTGGCAAGGAGATGGGGCAAGAGTAATGCCAGCCCACACCAAGGAAAATTTCAATTCGTGGATTCACTCATTGTCGTTTTTTCTTTCTACGCACATATTCACTCATATACACTCCAACATACTGTACGTGCGGAATAGAACTGCCATCACTGGGCAACTTTTGCTACAAGATATCTCCTCAAGCGTTGCTTGTGTGCCCCATAGTTACAGCTCGTCAGAGCACATTGTAGAGTCGCCCCTGTTCCATTTGTTTGTTTAAAATTTGTTTTTGCGTGCTTTGCTTGTCCTTAGTTTGGTTCGTGGTTCATTTGTTAGTTGATTGGTTTATTTCTTTGTGTGCTTGTGGCCTAGGAACTTGAATGCTTTGGAACCTTCCGTTTTTTGTTTTTTGTGTTCTAGTAATTTCATTGAATTGTCTTTCTGTGTTACCAAATTTGAATCCTACATTCAACGCCAGACCACATTGTAAATCTTCTTTTTGACTTTTTGATAAGTATTATCGAAGAGGTCAGTTTTGAAGCTCTTTGCTGTAGTACGTGCCGTATACATATGTTGTCCGGAATGTACTTTCTTCGTCGGTCCACTCTATTAGTTGGTATCAAACGAGCGCTTATAAATAGGGCAGTCCGACAGCCAAATGAGCTCTACACTTGTAGTCGTAACTTTGATAAATGTCTCTATACCAGAGGTCTAACATAGATTTGTTGTTGTAATCAGTCTAATGTACTAAATGTCAGTTCCATTAACAATAATCACCAATGAGCAAGAGCACTAAGCATTTCCTAATATACTTTGCATTAGTGCGCTTCATGAATGACTTCTATTTCGTGGCGCCTTCTCTGTTTCTACCTAAAATGTAAAGTTCATCTTGTAAGGCAATTATTCATATGGATTTTGTCTTTAAAACTAATTCACAAAAAATAATTATATCCTCTTATTCTTTTTATTAAACTTTTCTCATTGCAACATATTGAGAAACATGTAACTATAATTCGCAGTAGATAGTACGTTTGAAATTAAGAGACCGTATTTATTATACAGATAAGAATCATCCAATAAAATAACATCCAAATTAACATCCCATTCAACTTCAAACGATAGTGTTGGCTTCAATTGCATCCGACTTAAGACTTCACTCATGACTGAGACGACTAGAGATTTCATACTCTAAAATTAACAATTTATGACCGTTACTTTATTCTCTTGTCGATGATCCAATAAGAGCATGAATCGCCAAATATGCGCATTGTTCTTGAAAAATGTCTGTCTACAAAGGTATCACTGACGTTAAATTAAAGTCCTCTAGAGACAGATACTGTTATTGGGAAAGGCATGTTCAGAACCCTTTCCAGATCCTCTGTGATACTTTAAATGCACAATTTATTGTAAAAACCTGACTCAGAGTTACAATTTCAAAACATATTTTGTGAGAATTATCCGCATTAGCCCCAATGTCTTCATTACAGAAAAAACAATAGTTATATAGATAAGTTTATTTTGAATAACTTTTTTATTATTTAGTAAATTCATACACGCTAAACACCTCTTTGGGGGAAACCTGTATTACTTTTAATCCGAACGAAGGCATGTAAATTAAGGATTTTCGGCTCTCAAAAATACCATTGTAACAAAATAAATAAATAATCGTGTGTATAAGTATCTACATAACTAAAGTTTTCATGTCCTCGGTCTTCAGAAGTGGTCTGTAGGCTAATGGGACACATACACCGGAAAGCGCGGCTTGCAAGACTGCCTGGCGTCGGTTGCAAATGTGTCACAGTGGCGTTGATGCCACCATGTGGTCCATTGAGCAAGCAATTGGACGGAAACAGATTTACAACCGGTGCAAGTGAGGTTTGCCAGTGTCGCTGACTCGTGTATGGCTACCTTCACAACGCCGCCCATTGCGCGACCCTGCGCCGTCTGTTGGTCCTTTCGCAAGCGCAGGCGGCGAACGCGAACGGGGCCGCTCTCCGATTCGCTCGCGAACGCAGTGGGCCGAAATGGCCTTCCTGGCGAGAACACGTGGAGCACACATACTGTATAACATATTACACTTTATATGTGTATGTATACATAAATGCATACGTCGGTAGTTTTCCGTGGTTTCTCCGATCAACACCAGGCGAATGCCGGAGCAGTACCCTAACAAACGGGCCACGGACCGCGCGCGATCTGTCCTTCCCATTCCTTGTCCTATCCTCTCCCCTTACACACACACTAACACTAACATGCACTACACTACCACATATTCCGACAGACCGGTCGGGAGCTTAGAGCTTGTCCCGACTGGGGCGGTGCCCCGCTGGTGGGAGAGTCCTGGTTAGGGGGAAACCCCAATAGCCGACGGTAGGTCGGCGCCGGATCTCGTCATCCAGCGGGGAAAGATCACCGCCATCTCCCGAGAAAAAAACATGCACTACACTAACGGGACTAATGACCGAAGCAGTTGACGCGCCCGGAAACACGAAAAAATCAATCAATCAATAAATGCATACGTAATGTAGATTAATTTTTTTTGGCTCGCGAATCGGCCTTCTTGGACCACGCATACATGCACTTACACGGGCTCAGTATCCTTTACCACGTTGCAAGTCTTGCATGAATTCAATCAGGGGAATCAGCATTAGGCTGAATCCGATTCTTATACCTCAGGGTTGTTAGTCTTGGTGGGATGGAAGATGAAATGATGATGATGATAATAATGAAGGATGAATGGGCGGCACTCACAAACAGACATACACAAAAACACGCCCATGCCCGAGGCGGGACTCGAACCCGCGATCCTTCCGTCCGAGATCGCTTTGGCACTACTGCCTTAGTGATCTCGGCTATCCGGACTGGAATTTATATTATTACTATTATTATTTTATTTATTGTTCACAGTTTTTACTGGTCAGTATGGCAACCACTCGTAGGTATGATGACCAGGTGTGCGGTTGCTTAGTTGCAGAGTCAGGTGGACTCTTTCAATTGGTGGACAAATTCCAATGCCAACACGGCATGCATTCATAATAATTGCCTTCTGCGTATTGAATATACTCCTGGCATACAAGTGAAGACACTCTAGTACTCGAAATGTCATTTTCGGAATCACTCATGTGGGCAATATTATTATTGGTACAATTGTCACTTTGTTGAAGTTCCACTATGCTGCGACTTCTTGGGAGAGATCGGTATATTTTTGGATCTTCTCTTGATGTTGTGCCGATATTTTGTGGGTGTTATGTATTGATATATCAGTAAGGAAATTCTGCTTATGGTTTCTGTCGATGTATGTTATATCAGGTCTACTGACCCCGACTTGTCTGTCAGTGATAATGGAGCGAGTCCAGTAGAGTGTACTCACTACTTTCAAGCACGTGCGTTATAAATACGTCAAGGAAGTGGTGAGTAAGCAAGTTTTCATTGGCAATAATTGATGGACCTGCTTCGCTGCTTCATCATACCTCTTTTTATATTCCAGCTGTGTGAGGACGCAACATTCACTTGTCACGTGTTGGATAGTTTCGCTTACGGTATCACATCATCTACATGAGTCGAAATGGATGGTTGACTCTCTCGAAATATGTTTTCTGTAGTTGAAAGTTGGCATCACTTGGTCAAGGATAGCTTTTCGAGTCCTTTTAAAAAATATTCATCATTTTTCGTTTTGCTGTATTTTTACAGTTTTATTTTTTAATTTATTATTTTCTTCGAATAGATCTCACAACGACAATTCTCTGCTATACTTCACCTCTAGTATAATTTGATTACTCCAAGATTAACTTTGCCCACGAAGACAGTCAAATTATCCTTCCATTTCACTCGTGATTTACGTGGGCAATAGATAATTACAATGGTTTAATTTAGCACTCTGCAACGCAATTGTTACGATGGCGCTTCTCGTCTATGTCAGAGCTTCGCAACGCTAAGAATCATGTTTGAAATAATGACAACAATATTAGTTTCTTTATGCATTTTGGCTTCTCCATATTACGTACGGTATGGAGAGAGAATCCTGAGGTGTGTTCAAAGGAATAATTGAAGGAATTACTGGTTAGGCTACCCTTGACTCAATGCGCTTTAAGCACTCACTTTCAGTCCATTATAGCATTATAAACTCAGCAATATTGAAATGGTTTCTCTCGCACATTTCTACGTGTAAAACTAGACCCTTTAATTGTACTGATAACGATTATTTTTCTCTATTCCCTTTAAAATTAATTTCCCGACATGTGTGGTATGTGGTGGTGTAGTGCATGTAAGTGTGTGTGTGTGTGTGTGTGTGTGTGTGTGAGAGAGAGAGAGAGAGAGAGAGAGAGAGAGAGAGAGAGAGTAACTAAGGGGTGAGAATATGACATGAGGAAGGAGAGAATTGCTAGCGGTCCCTGGCCCGTTTGTAAGGGTACTACTCCGGTATTCATCTAGTGTTGATCGCAGAAACCTCTATGAATTGCCGATAAGAGCAACCGGCTGCTAGAATTCTCCTCCGGTCAGCGAATGGACTCCAACTAGCTCTCTTGGTAGTGTCGAAAATCCGCCAACAACGAGACTGAACCCAAAACCTCCCAGACAGAGTTGCTGCAGAGACAGATGCAATGCTGCCTATGGACTATGCTCAGCCAATTCGCCCGCCGAGTTTCATATAACGAATTCAGTAACTTAGCCCAAGCATTTTGAGAAAACTATTTCATTTTTTACTTTACCTTTAATTTACTTAATTATTTTAAACGATTATGCATTTACGCATTTTACATTAGGATGATTGCGTGTAATTCAATTCAATAGCATCCGAAGAATGTTTGTAAAATTTGGAAGCAGTAAATAGAAAGAGGAAATTTACAATTCACTGTCACAAGCAAAGTTCAATTTCTGGATATTTTCCTTACTGAAAATATAGTACGAGGGCGAGAAACTCTTAAAGACATGAAGATGTGAAAGATGACGAAATATGCTTAAAATTGTTTTAAGAGATTATTTTCCAATGTTCGACGTTTCCTCCCCGGTCATCCTGTATATACACAGTTCGTCCCACACAAAAGGTGACTGATTTTATATTCCCGGATCCTCTCTGGCCATTTGTGTCCTGATGCAGGAATTATGTAGCGTAGTGTTTCGACTACCTGGCGTTTTTAAAGGAACAGCGCTGGCATTATGGACTGTTCGTAGTAAAGAAAACTGTAACAGTATGTTTTGACTCTCGGACGTGAAAATAGCAATGGAGTAATGTGTGAACTTAGAGTTTTATTTCGAAATGGGTAAGAGTGGACCACAAAAACTTTTGAAATGACACAACGTGTTTATGGTGGTAAAGCAATGAGTAAAAACATTTTTAAGTGTATGCAAGGATAGTTATGGCAGAGCATTGAAGATGATCTACGTCCAGGCGCAATAGTGACAGTTAGAATCGAAGAAAATATTCGAAAAGTGACAGAAGTTCTTCGAAATGATCGTTGTGCATCTACCAGATTTATTTAGGAGCTCACTGAAATTTCTAAAACAATTATGCATCGCATTGTGACTGAAAATTTGACGACTCTCGACTCTAACGACTACCTCTTCGCGGCTCTGTTGACAATTTAGAGGCTCTCTTGTTTTTCCTTTGGTGCGAGATCTCGCGTTGCCCGTTTCCCTCTTTTTCTCGAGGCCGGCAAATAGAGATTTCTCATTTCTTTGTGTCGATAGGTTAATGTTGGGATTAGTTGGCGCTCCTGTTTGCCTGATTGATTCTTCCCGGGTGACTACGTCATGGTCGCCCCAGGTTTAAGGTTCCCACAGACCGGCGCGGTAGATCCGCAGAGGGTGCGGCGCGAAAAGTTCCGAGCTAGACGCGGCCGCGGAATTCGCGGGACCGTTCACATCGGAGCGTCAATTAAGAGTCAGCGTTTGGTGACGGTTGGCAAGGTCGCTCGACCCAGAGGGGAGCGAAGAACTCCCGAACACGGGCGGACTTTCACGAAACTCGAGCTGCAGCGGAAGAAACGCGTCTGACTGCGTTACAAATTTCGCCGCCGATTAAACGCTGCCAATCCGTTGTCGCGATGCTTGCCTGCCGCGCAGGTCTGAACGTGCTCATAACGCAACGCGTGACGCGAAACTTCCGCTGCGGCCAGTCCGCGTAGGCTGCGGATCTACCGCGCCGGTATGTGGGAGCCTTTAAACACGAACATGCGCGATATTTGTTAGGATTTGATGTTTTCTTTTTCTTCTTGTTCTCTTTTTTCTTGACGTGGGGCCGCGAGTGCTGTGCAGTCGCATCGGGTGAAGAGACAGCGACGTTCTCAGAAGCACTCGCAATGAGTAGGAGGAACAATGTCGCAGATGCAAAGATCAAGCGGCCACGTTAATACCTTCTGAGGGAGCGTCAGCGCTGCTGGCGAGTGTGCGAGCGTCCGTAGATGAAGATGAACTCGACCTCACATTTCGTAAGATTGTTCTGCTTGCGCTCGTGCTCCGTGAGGCAAACTAGAGGGGCTGAAACAGCGTGTTCTTTCGTGAATGCTCGTGAAGGACGTATAATGTAATGATTGTTTCCTAAGGCAATTTTTGAGGTTGCCATCATCTTGAAATAATGACATCATGAACAAAAAATGAATGCCACAACCGAATTCAGATGTAACGACACACCACTTTCCGGTAGATTAACGAAGCTACACTATTTGAGCTCAGGACCATCGCTGATCATATGTCTTAAAACGGAACGAGTTTTTGAAGAGATGTGATGGAGTTAGCTGTAAAGCTTTGCTTTGTTGATGGATACATGATTGTTCTTGGATTGACTAATCCTAATATCCCCGGAGAACCAGAATTTTTCGAACATTATGACTAAAGCTCGGACACTATCCTTTTTGCCTATTTTATTTCTTTGAATGTATTGTTAGGTAACTTACCCCATTATCAATGTTTACCTCAGAAATGGCTTTTGCGACGGTTTCATAAAGCCTATAAATGCCTATTTTAGAGATAATTGCCTAATCGAGCGTTAAGAGCCTAAAATTGCCTATATTGAATTTTACGCGCTTTTAATATTTTTTTATTCACTATATTTTGTTTTCTACAATCATATTTTGAGAAATCACAGATTAGTAATATTTTACCAAACAAGTTACAACCGCGTAAAATCTGCCAGGACGATCCTCCGATCGAGAAGCTCTATATACCGTGTGTATTCTTGCTTGTAAGGCGTTTAGCGGAGACACCGCCTTGAGACATTAAAATTAGACACCGTGCGGGTTACCGTATCTACTACGCCGAAGCCCGTCAGGGCGGTCCAGAGTCCAGGAAATTGCTCTCGTCTTTCCGATCTTCGCAATCATCGTGAAGTGATAGTGAGCTATATATTCCTTACTAAGAACACCACTGTCGTAAAAAATAACGCTCCCGGCTTGTTTCGCTTTTAGAAGGTAGAATTATACAAGAGAGGCGGAATTTTCTTTCATAATGTTGTATTGGTTTCGAATTTTAGTGCATGCAAGATCAGTAACTTTGCCGTTCCTGTTAAACATGTTTGCTACATTGCCAAAATAGTTCCAAGTAGTCCATTGCTAAAAGAGTGGGTTTATGGAAAAGAATCACGGCGCAGTGCAAATGTATTTTTTCGCCAGTGTTGTGAAAGGGTGATAAACTGTGCAAAAAAATATTTCTTACATCATAAAAACACTGCAACTCATGCAAAAAATGCGAAAGAAAGTGAGAAAAACTACCTTAACTTTCTTTAGCAAATGCAGTCATTCTCCGTAAGCAGTATACTAGAAAGTAAAATAATTAAAATTTAAAAAGTAATACAATACTGCGTTGCAAACAAATGCAAATAGATCGAAAATATTTATAATAGTAATTATTAAACTCTGTAATATTGTAATATTCTACAAATATATAATTTGTTAAACAATGTTATTGCTTCAAATTGGTTTACAAATAATAATATTACTTAATTATAGACACAATCTTTCGCACAAAGTAAAATTTATGCCAGAAAAATGTAGATCTTGTAAATAATATTCATCAATAAATCTTACAATAATAACATTTTAAAAGCACCACAATTTTTATAATGTTTTAATTTTATACTAGAAATGAACTTAATACCGAAGAGAACTATATCAGATTATAGATTTTAAAAATATCAAGCAATAGTAGAGTCTGCGTAATTATGAGTTCTTACCCGACCCTGTTGAATAGTTCACTTTACATAGGAAAGGGAACACTTACCTGCCCAGCCCGCAGTTGCAGAGAATGTCGCCAGGTGGTTGTCCATTGTCCCTGGGCGCGAAACTAGCGCACTTTCTAATCAGAGGGTTCGCCCGCCGTTGTGGCCCGCCCCCCAGCGCGGGCGGCGAGCGGCGCCCGTTGCGTCGCCCCGGGCGATGGGCGATGGGCGATGGGCGATTGCCCGAGGGCGGTACTTGACTTTCACCACAAACTTTGCCGAGCACCCTTCATTGTACTTGTATAATGTAAATGATGTCTCCACATAAAGAACAGAAAGTTTGCAGGAAACAATCACTGCAATGATGGAAAAATACATTAATGCATCCATTCGACAATAAATAACTCTGAGGGAAACGAGAATTGACGATCATAGGATTCGATTAATACCATATTTATTAGCCCATTACAATCCCATTTCTGGGCAGGGGCCTCTTGGCTCCACAGGGAGAGGCTATATGTGCAGTTGCTTTATGTTGACTGTCAATTGTTTGCATTTTTTACCTTGAAAATTATTTTATTTGTTTTGATAACTTTAATATAATATTTCAATATTTTGAGGCGTCTATAATTTGGTTCTGGTTATGATCCGAAAATATAGTCATGTCCCATTCTCTGTGAGTCTGTCTCCCAACGATTTTAGTTTAAAGTGACGATACAGCAGAGCCTGCCTCGCTTTTCGAACTTTGGTAATCCGAAAGTTTGCTTAATCCGAAATCAAAATTGTGATTTTTTAGGACGGGAGAAATAACATTAGTTTCTTTAAAAATTGCTACTGATCTGTTGCAAATATTTTTTTAAATTACAAGAAAATACATGATCTAATACAACAAGTTACTAAGTACAGTGCAATAATACTTTGGTTTCAAAAAGTCAGTTGCATTTTTTGGCGAAAAGAGAAATGGAAGCCAAATTGCTCCTTCGCCTCCGAAACACGATGCCCGCACAATCGCATCGCCCAGTTGGATATTGTTGCAATTAGAGATAAAAATTGCACAATAACTACCATTTTGTTTATGTAGATGTAGTGTTAAAATATGTTTACTTAATCCCAAAAGTCCTCTTCATCCTAAATGGTCCAGTCCCAATTATCTCTTTCGGAAGAACGGCACTACTATATTATTATAATGATGGGTGATTATAACGATTTCTCTATTCACAATTCTTCTCTCACAAAACCTCCTAAGTTGTTCATTCTACTTCTGAAGAAAATATGTTACAGAATGTTGTAAGACCCATTTTAGGGGGGAAAATTGAGACAGATCTTCAACGTTACCGTGTCGAAAATGAATTTCAAAAATTTATTTATTTTTTCTATATGAATTTGGTGTCAAAATTCTTTGACAAAAATACCTTCAAATTGAACTGCTTCCCTGTCTGCAATTTTTTTCAGCCGGATACACGCATTAGTTGCTGAGAAAAAACTAAAAAAACATGCAAAACACGTTTGTCGTTGTATCTGTGCAACAGATTGCCCTAGGAAGCTGTTTTTTTTTTTGTGAATCTACGTCATTTTGTATTCTCTTTCATATGAGCAACGCGATTACCAATTTTGTTTAGGGGCACCTTTCAGCACCTTATTCGGGTATACCCTTTGGATTCGTCTATCCACAGTCTTAATTTTTTCGATCTCCTATCTCTTAAAATTTAAGTGTCAGCATACGTAAACTTTTATACTTTACTGTACATTTTGAAGAAATAAGATGCATGGTAAAAAATGCATGTGTAAAATTATATAGTTCAATTCAGACTAAATAAATTGACGTGAAACCAAAAAGCAACTTGTAGATTTGAATTCGTAGAATGAATTTTGAAAATTGTTTTATTGCCATACCCGGAAAAATTATTCTAGGTCTGTGTTGTCATTCTTTCACTGTAGTTTATGTAGTATCCTAATACAAAAACAGAAAAGCACAATTTTACATCAATCAATTACTGGTGAGAGATCACCACAAATCATGTGTGAATGTAATTGCAATAAGAAATTGTAATCAATCATACTTGGGGTTTCAACAATAATTGTAATTTAACCACGACTCACTAACAAAACAAGAAAAGGATATTACATTGGCATCGAGGATAGGATTAGACAACTGTCGGTACAACGAAAGAGAATTTTTAATAATCAGAGAGACAAATAGATTAATTGTATCCCCCACGAGTTCAGCCAAAAATAAAAGTACCTTTACTTCAAGTTAAACTGGAAGAAAACGAAAGATATTGTATACAAGATCCGCAAGAAAACCAAGGACATTTTTTATAATGTTTAATACTTTTTCAAAAATAATTGGAAAAACAAACTCTCAAACAAGAAAAGAAATAGAAAATTTGATCAGGCATTAGTAACGAATACACATTTTCATCGATCAAGAAAAAACACCGTCACTATGAATTGCCAAAGAACTGACGGTATGAAATATGATTGAAAATGATGCTTCGTATCATCCAGTTAAGTGCTTATCGTGAGAGAATTGTGGTACGACAAAAACATAAGAGCTCTATATTATACCAATGTGTGTTGAAAAATTGTCATTGCCAAATCAGCTATACAACGTGCTAGCAATAATAATAAATCATTATAATTTTTTAATCATTTTATCTACAATACATTAAAGAAACAAGAATTGGATATAAAAGTCATCGAGCTGTTTCTTCTTTTTCTCACACCGTTCACGTAAACGCTGTCTTCCGTGAGCAGCATGACACCGTGTCCTTTCCGTCGCCCCTCACCGCACCAGCGTCTTCCGCATCCCCTCTTTGCCCCGCCCCGTCTCGCCCCGCGCCATCCCACGCCGCCCCATCCCGCCCCGCCCCAACCCGCTATATCCGCCCCACAACTTCCGCCCCGCTCCGCCCCCTGCCCCTCCGCCCCTCTCCCCCCCCCCCCGCTCCGCCCCGCTCCGCCCTCCCCGCTCCGCCCCGCTCCGCCCCGCTCCGCCCCGCTCCGCCCCGCTCCGCCCCGCTCCGCCCCGCTCCGCCCCGCTCCGCCCCGCTCCGCCCCGCTCCGCCCCGCTCCGCCCCGTTCCGCCCCTCTCCGCCCTTCCCCGCCCTTCTCCGACCTTCTCCGCCCCTCTCCGCCCCTCTCCGCCCCTCTCCGCCCCTCTCCTGCCCCTGCTCCGCCCCTGCCTGCCCCCGCTCCGCCCCGGCCGCCCCGCTCCACCCGCCCCGCCCGCCCTGCTCCGCCCCGCTCCGCCCGCCCGCCCCTGCTACGCCCCGCTCCGCCCCGCTACGCCCCGCTCCGCCCCTTCCCCATCCGGCCCAGCTCCGCCCCGCCCCGCCCCTGTCCCGTCGCGTCCCGTCGCGTCCCGTCGCGTCCCGTCCCGTCCTGTCCCGTCCCGTCGCGTCCCGTCGCGTCCCGTCGCGTCCCGTCACGTCGTGCCGCGTCCCGTCCTGTCTCGTCCCATCTCGTCCCGTCCCCCCTCGTTCCTCCCCCTGCCGCCCGGCCCCGCTGGAGTTCCGCTTCATCGCTCCGCCCACGCGCGCCGCAGCCTTCGCCGTTGGTTGGCCGACTGCTCCAGAGAAGGCTCCATCCCAACTGGTTTGCGGTGCTCCTCATGACCACTCGACCGCGAAGGCGTATTGTGTTGGGTTTGATGTAACCAAGAAAGTGTTACTTTCGAATATAGTTTGGCAAGATGGTTGAATGATGAATGGTTTCAGCAGTAATGTTTGTTTAAACGTACATCTGCGTCTTCTTTCACTACCTCGGCACTCTTTTGCCTTGACTTCTTTTATTATAGCAACCCTATTTTTTTCTCTTCTGCTTTTCTTTGCCAAGCTTTTCACATCATCTTCCACCTCTTCATTCCTTGTGGATTTGGACCTAAGTCTACCTCTTCCGCTGGCCATGCTTCCTACACTCTGTCCAACTAAACTAGAAATATTAAATGTAAATATACGTGCTTTGGCAATACCATACAGTTACTTTCATAACACGGAAGTGTGCATGTTCAAATACTTCTCTAATTACATGTCTTCGTAATATGTCCTTAGGTGCTGTAACATACGTTGCCATGATACCGAATACAGATTTGATAAAGCTTCTTTTAGGCACAACTTGATTGATTGATTTTTTCGTGTTTCCGGGCGCGTCAACTGCTTTGGTAATTAGTCCCGTTAGTGTAGTGCATGTTTTTTCGTGGGAGATGGCGGTGATCTTCCCCCGTTGGATGGCGAGATCTGGCGCCGACCTACCGTCGGCTAGTGGGGTTTCCCCTAACCAGGACTCTCCCATCAGCGGGGCACCGCCCCAGCCGGGACAAGCTCTAAGCTCCCGACCGATCTCCCGGAATATGTGGTAGTGTAGTGCATGTTAGTGTAAGTGTGTGTGTGTAAGGGGAGAGGATCGGACAAGGAAGAGGAAGGACAGATCGCGCGCGGTCCGTGGCTCGTTCGGTAGGGTACTGCTCCGGCATTCGCCTGGTGTTGATCGGAGAAACCACGGAAAACTACCGGAAAACCACGGAAAATTCTCCTCCAGACAGCGACTGAATTCGACCTAGCTCAAAAGCTAGTCGAAAATCCTGCGAAAATCCTGCCGCCGTCAGGACTCGAACCTAGGACCTCCCGGTCAGAGGCGCTGCAGTGGCATCAGTTGATGCACTGAGCTACCGCTCCCGGTAGTAGGCACAACTTAATACTACAGTTTTTCAATGATTATTTTTTTTGGGGGGGGTACAAAAATATTAGAAAAAGTAAACTAGGGATCTCATACTCGTTTAATAATTCATAAACTGATACAAAATAGGAAAGGGAGTGCAATGGGTCGCTCGTGTTTCCAATATTGCCCACCGTAGCCGAGCATTCCAAAGGTGTCCCTATTATTCGCGGTAGTTTACTGTGAATAGCGCATGAAAATTCTCTGTCTCATTATTGCTTTGTGAATTTTCTAAATTTTTCCAGGATTATTTTCATTTTAAAAAATGTAAAAAAAACTTCAATCTAAAAGATCAAGTTTCACTTTCTCGTAGCAGATCTGAACACGCTGAGCTAACTCATACATCTGATAAATAACAGTTTCCTTAAAGTATGAATAGTGCAACGAACAACTGTCAGTCGGCCATATACTTGAGTCATGTCCCAAATACACCCACAAACTCTAATTAATCCTACATACTGACAATCTTGAAATTATTTAATTTTCTTGTGTTTTTCAGGAAAAAATATTAAAATTATTAAAAATACTTAAAGTGTATGATTTATACGTCTAATTCTCAATTGTAAATTACTGTTCTAATACTTGTTTAACCTTAGTAGGTCTAAAGGGTACATTTTATGTTCCAGGACATGTTTTGTCATTTCCTTCAGTTATTGTTACTATCTATATGACAGTTTTTTCTAGCTAAATATTTTCCCTAATATTTTCAAAATGCGCTTAGTAGAAAAAATCAATAATTCTTTTTTCTGGAAATTCAGTTTCTTGCCATGGGATCCGAAATGTACCCGCTTAGTACTTCGTGTCATATGTGGCAGTCAATCATTCTACCATTTTCTGCACGAATCGTTAAGAAAGCGGTTTAAATTTACATATTATCACTTGTATTTCAATTGTTTTCCAATATATCAGTGGTATTGCTGTTACATTGTTCGAGGCTTATTGCCTTGGCCTCACACGAATATGCTAAATTAATACGTCATTGTAACATATTGTGTTCTGTTGACTGTTTTGCAAGATTCTTATTTTCAACAGTGATTACGTTGAAATAATAAATGTTGTGTATGTAAAAATTGTGTGTGCAGTAAGCATTCCAACAAAACAGTTATCTACCCGTGCTAAAAACGTTAAACAGCAAGTTTATTACGGTTTGTGAAGATTTTTGTAAAGTTTTCAATAAATGTAAGTTTAAACGCAGCCTTGTAACTAATTATTAACCTAATGCAAATAGCAATACATGAATATTGAAGAGAAAATATTAGAATCAGTTTGGAATGAAAATAAAGATCAGAAAAAACAAAAGCAAATGGGGTCCAAAATATACCCCTTCAGTGCTCAAATATGTAAATTTACTCAGGCCTTCCAGGGTTAAATTGTGATTTCATGATTTAATTTCAATCCTATATTGATTATAATATATCATGTATAGTTGCAGTCGCTAATAACCTTGATTCCACTTTATATAAAATGTTTTTTAATTGAATAATAATAATAATAATAATAATAATAATAATAATAATAATAATAATAATAATAATAATAATAATGTTGTTAGAAACCAAACTAGTAATAGCTGCAGTCTGCACCGTTATGGAATGGCCGTGTAACGTGCATTCCATTTCTTCACTTAGCCGCAAGAGAAACGACTGCAGAGATACACACGACTGGTCTGTTTCTTTTTAACTCTATTTTGTATTGGAGAAAAACAACTTTGGCGGTAACGTTAACATCGTGTAATAGTCTTACGTAATGTATGGCACTTCTGTCTTTCATTGTGGTTAGTTTCTCATTTTGTGTTTAGTCAGAGATTGTTTAGTGATTCCTTCAGAAGACATAATAAATATCATTTTTGCTTGTCAAGTTTTCTTTCGTAGGGGAGTCCTAAGCCATTTTCCTTGAATATTTTTTGGGCAGACGAATTTCTGATGTCTTTTTGGATTATCTCCGAGAATATAAAAAAATATGTTCTCCGCTTCTAAATCATAATTAAGGTTTGTATGGTAATTAATAGTATGTATTCAGTAATTAACGTTCGTATTCTATAGTGAAATTATTTAATTTAATTGAGGGAATATAACTGCATCACCAACAAACTAGAAATATTGAATTTTTTAACTTATTTAAGATCGCTTTTTAATAACCAAGGTCATCAGCGACCACTATTAAGTATACATCAGTGAGTTAGGTTACAGATTAACTTGAGCTAATTTGAAGATTATCTTTTTTATGAACTCATTTCATTAAGAAAAAATTGTATCTTCACAATTTTAGTTGTTGGAAGAGACCGATATTTTTTTTTAATTTTTTAAAATTTTCGCTAAATCAGTCATTTTAACAAACATTAGACCTGTACCATTTTCTTAAGCGTCTATTAGGCTACCTAAGTTTCCAAATTAATCAAAAAATGTTGTGTGGATTTTAAGCAAAAATTGTTTAAAGGAAATAAAAATAGCCTATATTTGACGCAATATTTCGCTAAAATACCGTTTTGTAAATAAAAGGGTGGAAGAGGATATATACCACAGTAATTCTCACTTCTCGTATTGTCATGACGTTAAAAAAGCAATTGTAAATATAGTCGAGAGAGAGACAGAGAGAGACAGACAGACAGAGAGAGAGAGAGACAGAGAGAGACAGACAGACAGAGAGAGAGAGAGAGAGAGAGAGAGAGAGAGAGACAGACAAGAAAGAAGGGACAGAGAGAGGAGCAGACAGAAGACAGAGAGAGAGAGAGACAGACAGACCGAGAGAGAGAGACAGACGAACAGAGAGAGACAGACAGACAGAGAGAGACACGAACAGACCACAGAGAGGAGCACACAGACAGAGAGAGAGAGAACAGAAGACAGACAGAGAGAGAGAGGCAGACAGACAGAGAGGGGAACCAGAAGACAGACAGAGAACAGACAAGAGAGAGAAGAGAGACAGAAGAAGCGCTAGAGAGAGAGACCCCAGACAGACAGAGAGAGACAGACAGAGAGACAGACAGACAGACAGAACAGACAGACGAAGACAGACAGACAGAGAAGGAAGACGAACAAGAGAGACAGAGAGAGAGAGAGACAGACAGAACTGAGAGAGAGAGAGACAGACAGACAGAGAACCAGAGGAGCAAGACAGAGAGACAGACAGACAGAGAGAGAGACAGACAGACAGAGAGAGAGACCACAGACAGACAGAGGAACACACAGACAGAGAAAGAGAACACACGGCAAGAGAGAGGAAACAGGGCAGAAGACGAGAAGAGATGAACAGACCAGAGAGGAGAACCAGACAGACAGACAGACATATTTGTAGACAGAGAGAGAGACAGACAGACAGAGAGACAGACAGACAGACAGACAGAGACAGACAGACAGAGAGAGAGAGACAGACAGAGAGAGAGAGACAGACAGAGAGAGAGAGAGACAGACAGACAGAGATAGAGACAGACAGACAGAGATAGAGACAGACAGACAGAGATAGAGACAGACAGACAGAGATAGAGACAGACAGACAGAGATAGAGACAGACAGAGAGAGAGACAGAGAGAGGGGGAGTTAGAGACGGAGAGATAGAGAGAGATAGAAAGAGAGACAGGAGAGAGGATGGAGAGAGAGGGATAGTGTGGAGAGAGGAGGAGAGAGAGGGAGGGGGAGAAGGAGAGGTAGGAGGAGAGGGAGAGATAGAGGGCGGAGAGAGAGGGAGAGGTAGGAGGAGAGGGAGAGGTAGGAGGAGAGGGAGAGGTAGGAGGAGAGGGAGAGAGAGGGTGGAGAGAGGGAGAGGTAGGAGGAGAGGGAGAGAGAGGGAGAGAGAGGGAGAGGATGGAGAGAAAGGGTGGAGAGAGAGAGAGGGTGGAGAAAAAAAGAGAGAGAGAGGCTTTATTACCTATTATTAGCGCCATTAGTTGCGGCGAGAGCGGACGCGATGGCGGCAGCGAGATCGGTGGCGGAGGTGGAGGTGGAGGCGCAGGTGGAGACGGTGCTGGAGACATCGGAGGAGACGGCAGTATTGGTTATCGTTAGCAGGGTCGAAGCGGAGGCGGGAGCGGCGGCAGACACGCAGGTGGAGGCGGTGACGGTGACGACGCCAGCAGTTGGGTAGAGACAATGTTGGCGGCGCCGGGGGGCGGCAGCGCTCCGTTGCGCGCGAGGCATGGCGGCGGCGGCGGCGGCGCCTCAGCTTCTTGCGCCTGGCGACGACTGCGCTTCCGGTGGCTGCGGGAACGCGGCGTGGAAATGGATCGGAATGCTAGCACAGGAGCGTTTCACGTCGTTCCGCCTTCAGCATTTGGGCGGAACGATTGCCAACATTACAATCTGATGCGCTCTTGGTGAAGGCGATTGATCTAGTGCTAGGTGTTGAGTAATAATAGTATTTTGTTCTCTTCATGGAGTTTGTCAAAATATATGAGGAGAGAGAATGTTCTAAGCTGAATGACCGACCACTAAACGCTTTTTGATTTACTATTGAATTACTTTTTAACGGAGTTTCTGAGTTTTTTCAATAAACCTTTATAAATGTTAGCAATGTTTTCGTTTGAGTTCATTTTATTTCGTGAATACAATGGTCATCGATATACAAAAAAATAAAGAATTAATAATTAATTAATTAATCTGCGCGATTCAATTTAAACATAATTTTAAGTCCTTTTCCGATATTTTGGGTGGAATAGACTGACATGAATTATTGGAATCAATTCAAGAAAGGTAGACTGTTCTTATAAATAACTTTGAAGCAAAATAATTCAGCATTTTGGGATGACAATAATAAAACAGACCTCTGGTCGCCAATCGTGAATGTTTCTTTGTCCCGAGTCAGGGACAAACGTGAATTTGCACTTTCAAATCCAGTTTTTCTTTTGTAAAATTTCTCGTGCTTGTTTCTTAAATTCACAGACAAAATGGAACAGCACATGCGTCTCGAATGCGATGTGAAAATGTTGATTGCAATTAATTGTTAACTCATCATTTATTCATGTCCACAATTATGCCTGTTTGTGATGTGATCTGAGTGGAAAACCACGTAATAAAAGGAAACCACTCCTAAATTATTTAAATTTTCATGATAAATGTTCCCGTAAGTTATATAATATTATGCAAAGTTATATTGTTTAATAACATGTTTCAAGAAAATAATTGTCACATTTTATAATAATCACGCAATAAATCATCTATATAGTATAAAGAGAAACATTTTAATATCTCAGTCAGGTAACAAAAAACTAGCATTTTCGGAAATGTTTCGATAATTTACAGTTACTTATTTCAGATAAGATGATGAACAATCACTATCAAAAAGTTACCTACCACTCCCAATTACGTAGGTCATTCAATAAATGAAGAGACAAACTGGCGTGTACAAAAACAGTGGGAAGGACAAGTTTGGTAATTTTGTCAACTTAAAGTTCGCATCACTGGAATGAACGTGGATCAGCTGGTGGATGAGAATTGTTGGATTCATAACCTTCAAATTAAATTGAACGATGGTGAGTCCACTTGAAAATTCCACATTGGTTGAACAAGTTTCTCTGATTTGCTTTGTACTTGCTGAAGGTGAAAAACCAGCTAATATATACTCTAGAATGACTAAAATGTATGGTGAAAGTTGTAAGAACCACAAGAATTTTTGCAAGTGGGTAGAACAGTTCAAAAGAAGTCGAGACTCGGCGACTGATAAGCGCCGTTCTGGCCGCATCAGTAGGAAAAGTCAAGTTCACTGTCTGTGGGGACGCTGTAAGTGCCTTTTTTGTGATTATCACAAAGAACAGCGTATAAATAAACATCCAATACTGCTCAGTTATGCTTTTGAACAAGGTGAAGCCAGTTATGAGAGACATTCGTGGTGGATCTCAGAGGAGAGGTGTGATTCTCCAGCACAACAACGCACGTCCTAACAATGCCCAACAAACCCGTGAAACCATCGACAAAATGGGTTGGGAGGTACTGCCTCATCCTCCTTACAGCCCCGATTTAGCACCATCTGATTTCCATTTGTTTGCTCCACCAGTGGCGGCTCGTGTTGCATGGTTGTACAATCCCCAGAAAATGAAAAGATCTCATAATATCTTAGGAATATACAGTTTCCTTTTAAAACATTCAATATTCAAGATATTGCAGCAATATCGATGTATATGAAATCATTTTGAAACCAAAGAGCGTCCAACTGGCGCTCTTTTCGGTGACTGGTGCTTTGCCAGGAATTGCACGCTCTTGGCTCTTTGGCTGTATTAATGGGATTACTGCTGTTACTCTTTGGCCCTTCGATTTAATACAGGGAATATACGGCCTTTTGGTTGGGCAATCAGCCTAGTGGCGCTGTCTAGCGCTGCGCGGCGACGGAGGGAATCTCAGGGGAATATCCATATTCTGTCTTCGTCTGACACAGCAACGTAGTTTTATGAATTTCGCTTGTTATTGAAAGTACACAGGTTCAGTCAATTATTGTCGATATTCAATGCGATGTTTGTGATATTTGGAGAATTTGTTTTCATTTGATATTAGGTTTGTTGATTCAAAACGTACATTTGATGTCTTCTTTGTGTAAAGATGGCCGTTCTGGATGGAAGTCCCTTAGTGTCTCGCGGAAGCCAGCGTGACTGTAGCAGGCCAGCGGTTTGCGAACGTTTATGTGAATACAAATTGTGTGTCGAAGATCTATCAATTGAGTGATGGATTTTTTCGTGTTTCCGGGCGCGTCAACTGCTTTGGTCATTAGTCTCGTTAGTGTAGTGCATGTTTTTTTCGCGGGAGATGGCGATGATCTTCTCCCGCTGGATGGCGAGATCCGGCGCTGACCTACCGTCAGCTAGTGGGGTTTCCCCCTAACCAGGACTCTCCCACCAGCGGGGTACCGCCCCAGCCGGGACAAGCTCTAAGCTCCCGACCGGTCTCCCGGAATATGTAGTAGTGTAGTGCATGTTAGTGTTAGTGTGTGTGTAAGGGGAGAGGATAGGACAAGGAAGAGGAAGGACAGATCGCGCGCGATCCGGGGCCCGTTTGATAGGGTACTGCTCCGGCATTCACCTGGTGTTGATCGGAGAAACCACGGAAAACTACCGATCAGAGCAGCTGGCCGCTAGAATTCTCCTCCAGACAGAGACTGAATTCGACCTAGCTGAAGAGCTATCGAAGATCTTTCATTATTGCCAAATATATCGGGGTAGTGAAGTTTGCGAAATAAAATAGTTTTATTTGTGTGAAAGGTGTCGAAGCAATAGTGCTTGTTGCGATGTGCTGGAGTCGAATTTAAGTGCCCAGGGGAAATCAAATCCAGCACCACGTGCGCGGGAGGTGTGTATGCCTCACGCGGATCCGACGCATAAAATTATGTAAGTAGTGTTTCAATATAGACTTTTATTTCACTTAGTTTTAATTGATTTGAATTGCTTACATTTTTGTTGTATATTCGTATTTTGAATTTTGGAAATTGCATTTCCGTCATTCGATGGAGGTGCAACCTCCAGTCTGTTGGGGCACCAGCCGCCACTGTGCTCTACTGAGGGAGGCATTACGCGGTAAGAAGTCCCGGGATAACGAGGATGTCAAACAATTTGTGGGGAATTGGTTCAAACATCAAGATAAAGAGTTATGTGTAGCTTTTATAAAAAAAACAAGTAACCCTTTGGGACAAATAAATGTTGGAGGGAATTATATAGAAAAGTAGAAATACTCCAGTTTTGTAAAATTAAACGTTTATTTCTCCAGACCAATTTGTCTCTAACTATTGATTGCCCAATGTATTATAAATTTCAAAATTTAACAATTGAGAAACTTAAAGCGCTAATAATACAATGCATCAATGCAATAATAAACCTTTGAAATTGAATGACCGTGTAACATTTTCTTTATTGGCAGGAACTGGTTGCATTTCTAAGGTAGCAATGAAACTTTCATGTATTTTCTTGTTCTTGAACGATCCATTCTCTACGAATTTATTCCAGTTTATTGGGCATTGTTCTAGACGCAACAGTAACAGAAACAACCTTCATAAAGGAAAAATATGACCTAGTGCGGACAAATAGCTGATATTGGAATAATCGTGTAGCAGTTTGCCGTATCACTAATATTTCTACTGAATGAGCAACGCATCTAAGTTGCCCCCCATAAAACATCCCGTATCTTCGTTGTTATAGCACATGCATTCTTACAGCAAATATTGCATGTAATTAATGAAGACTCTATTAAGCGTATTTGATGTAAGAATTTTGAATATCATTAGATTGCTATTTCTCATAATTATCCAATTTTGATAATGAAACATTAAAAAATAGAACTTCTAAAAACGCAGTTATACTCATTTTTATAAATCAGTATGTTTTAATCTACACACTGATATTTGTTATCGTGTAAACATAAAAGTAAAGTATTGAAATATTATATATGTGATTTAAAATAAAATTAGATAATTTATCAATAAAAAGTAATTCTGAATTTTAAATTCACATTTAAAAAGTTTAATTTCTGTATATCTATTTTGAACAGTCTATTCAATTAAATTTTGCTTTCTGGTTCATTTTTTAATCACAGTGAAAAACGTAAATTTTTATTCATACATTCGAATCCCAATCTGTTCAATTTAGTTCCTTTGAGAAGGATTTATTTTTTACATGAAAGCTTTAATTTGGTATCCTTATGCCATATTTATTTTAATATCATTATCATCTATTATGCATGTTTATTCTATAAAACAGTTTTTTATCCTAAAAAGGCGTCAACTTCATATTGTGACCAATCACATTGTATCAGTTTACGTGAGGCTGGTACCACGCAATTCAAACGCCCGCCCGGTGGCCGCCGAGACGGCGGCAACGCCACCTGGGAGAGTGAGTGCCGAACTGGCCCAAGCTTGTGAGCGTGGAAGACACGGAAACCACCTACAGGGTTGGGATGGGTAGGGTAGGGTTGGGTAGGGTTGGGATAGGTAGGGTTGAAATGGGATGGGTTGGGATGGTTTGGGATAGGTTGGGTTGGGTAGGTTTGGTATGGGTAGGGTTGGGTAGGGTTAGGTGGGGTTGGGTAGGGTTGGGATGGTTATGGGGTTGGGGTGCCGGATGCGCGCGGGAAGAGAGGGGCATTCTGCCTGGTGGTGTGTTTGGTTACGGATGGCTGTGTGACAGGGGAAGAGGAAGAACTGACCCTGGCTATTATCACATGACCGGACCCAAACAGTGCGTGGGTTAACATACACTTAACACACAAGTCCGAGTATACTCGTATTCTTAGTATAAATAATAAATAAATTGGAAATTTTTGGACTGCCGTTCGTTTCATAATTGGTAAGTTAAGGGGTTTTTGGAGAGCCGGACTCGATAAATGGTGAGGTTTCGTAGCACCAGCCATTACACGAACGAAAGCGTGTGACCAACTGATTTTTTGATAGACACTACATTGAGCGAAATTCAAGTAACCAACAAGTACGTTTTTGGAACTTTTTTGGGATGAGAGATTACTGCAAACTCAATATAGTCATTCTTCTTTAACAAAACAGTGTAATAAGATTTATAATTATTATTACATAGAAAGGAAGTCTAGGGGTTTTGACTTACTACAATCGAACTTGCTTTTGTTTTTTCTCTTTATTTTTGGTTTATGGGTGTGTATTTTGTATCACAGAGTAAATAATGGTTAAAGTCAATTTGTGCAGGTGTGGATGTGTTTGGGAGGATTACAGGTTTATGTGATCATGTATACAACCAATGTAATCTGTAATATTTCATTTTTTGTTTTCAATTATATTTGGTATTAAGAGATTGGACATGAGTTTTTATCATTGGTTATTTATCAAAGTTTCATCCAAGGAGCCCCAGACTCATGACATTTTCCTCTTGATGCTCGCCTTCCCTGCTTAGTTTTTTGTACGTTTCAGAAAACATATGATCCCACAAATGGTCTCCATATATTAGATTAGATATCAAACTTATCAATAACGGATCCCCAGTGATCATTTCTAACGTGCAAAACCAGTAGGTATTGATATTTTTAAATTATAAATTTCTCTCCTAGTTCAGAGAACATATAGAAGATTATTATGTCGCCTTCGATTAGGGCTGCCTTTCTCAAGACAGTTTAATTTTGCATTTACATTGATTATGCGACTGGAAAACTCTCGGAATTTAAAGATCTGGAGGTTAAGTGTTGGGCTCGAGATACAAAACGTCCAGAATACACTGTAAAGCTTCCCAGAAGAAATTCTTGGTCATAATGGAGTTCTTGCTAGTTGTTTCACGTTTAGCATACGTAGTACAGATGGTCGCGATGGCAACCAATCTGAGAGAAACGTGCTTGTAGCTTGTGGTTTTTAATTCCACATAGAAGTTAGAGGTTTTCAATAAAATAGGGGTTGTGCTGTGAAAGAGATGGATCAAACGCCACTTGTATCATCCGCTTTAATCACATTAATCAATTAGTATCT
Organism: Teleogryllus occipitalis; assembly: GCA_011170035.1. NCBI lineage: Eukaryota > Metazoa > Arthropoda > Insecta > Orthoptera > Gryllidae > Teleogryllus > Teleogryllus occipitalis. The sequence continues at coordinate 2,166 of BLKR01006658.1, read as the reverse complement.
TCATCAGTTACATAAATCAATATAGCAACTAATAGAATGAGTGATCACTGAATCAACCAATTAATCAGTCACTTCATATAATATGATTTGCCCCTTGTCTTGTGTTAGAAAATGCTGTTGGAAATAGTGCAAGTGATTTTTTTTTGTTTCAGGTACGTAACAGTTGAACCTTACTGACTGCGAAACAGCCGTGCAAAATACTTCATCCTCTTCAGTTAAGTACTACATAAAAACACTTGTCGAAAGGGGAAAAATCACATTTCTCAGTCAAAGAATTTCGATTTGGAATTAGAGACATTGTAATCTGTGAAATCACACACGTTCAGAAGAGGAAACAAGAGATAATGTGATTTATTTCCTTTTTTCCGTCACATAAAATTGGAAGTTTGCAAAACTGGAATGTCGAATGAGACTGAACGTTGTATATCCTAGGCTCTCTGCTTCTTCATCCTCTTCTTATTTTTTCTGTCTCTTCTTTTTCTGTCAGAATTCTGCTACATCCGCCCCCTTCCAATCGTAACTAGATGAGAAAGGATGATGCTCATTCTGATGGGTAATCAGGCCTCTCCTGAACCTTAGAATGTAAGACGCAGAGCGCGGAAGGACGAATTGCGCGCGATTTCTAACCGGTTGTTTAAGAAACCACCTCGCCATCCTTTAGAAATTGACCCCAGGAAACCACGTGAAAATCAGTCCAGCTCCAGAATTCTCAACCGGGCGGAGGCGTCGTGCAACACACTATTTTACCTTTACGGAGCATCCGGTTTCTAGGATCCTCCTCCAGACAAAGTAGATCTAGCTATTTAGCTTACACCAAAAATCTGCCATCGCCTTGACGCGACTCCCAGAACCTCCCGTCGCTGCCACAATCTGCAGAACTTGAATTACGACCTCGCAGCCTACGAAACGGAGGTGGCGATCTCAAACTGTGGCTAAACCACCGTTCGCCTCGGCAGATTTGTCGCCAGCAGCCAGGGTCGCTGAAACACCTACGGACATCGCCAAAGAAAGTTCGTAGGCCAACGGGCTGAAGATAGGACAGTACCAATCAGCTAGTGGTATTTAAAAGTTGTGATTCCGGGCGTGTTTCTAAGACGAATGCTTCTTTGACCTCGTCGGAAGCTGGAATTCGCCCTAGGATACGTTCCTTTGCGAAACGGCGTAACGGCTGAATAGAATGGTCCGTGACACGCCGAAATGAACAGTTAATATATATATATATATATATATATATATATATATATATATATATATATATATATATATATATACAAATTTTCTCTCATATTCTCGCAAAAGATCTTAGCGTCCGGCTTGCTGGGTCAAATGGTCACGATATATTATAACTTTATTACCTTTATAATGGATTGCGAGGATCCGCAGACTATACAGCGCTGCTGGGAATCTGAAATAGAATGATTCTAATTCCTAGTTCATTACTGTTTGGATTGACTAAATGAAAGATCACTTTCTTTTCTAAAGAACAAAAATTTAACAAAGTTTATTGTTACCTTTTAGCAAACAATTAGTGAATTTAATAAAATGCGATGTTAGGCCTTTGATGAAGATATCTTTGAATTTAGAGTTTTATACCGCGGTTAACTTATCTATTCTTCGTTGATGTCCCTCGAAGACTTCTCAGTCGAAATATCTTGCGAGCTTGCCGTTGTCCAAAGTTCCAAGAAATCCTCTTCTGCTCCTATCCAAGATGGTGTCAAACTATCAAAATTATCAGTCCCGATTACGTCCTATGACATAGTCCCGAAACCTATAACTCGATTACCACTCCCGACAAAGTCCCAATTTATGCATCAATATTACTTTCACATGCAATATCTGCAATATCATTTACTGTCCTTAAACTTTCACGATCTGAAAACCCGACTCTATCTGCATTACACTCGCTCCCTCTCACGAACCTACGATCAGTTCAGACACGCGATGCCGGTCAGAATGAAATCTTCCTGCATGATTCATCCGCGAAGCTTCGTATTAAACTCCCTTCTTTTCTTTTCATAACATTTGACCGTTCTTCTCTCACCCAGCCAATCCATGCGTTCGTTATATTTTGGTGTAGCTGACCTTTCGATCGTCTAAACTTCATAATGCATATTCCACCATATAGTCTTCAAATAAATGTTAGTTTATTTTCCTGTGACATATCGG